>VUQI01025160.1:0-19154 GCA_015106735.1 Paratilapia polleni | reverse complement strand
AAAAATTTTTTTGTGGGTTTTTTTTTTTTTTTTTTTTTTTTTTTTTTTTTTTTTTTTTTTTTTTTAATTCAGTTTAACTCATTTTAATTCAATTCAGTCCCAGGCTAGACAGAAAATGTATATTGTTTTGATGCCAAGGAGCCTGTGATTGAGTCTTTACTGAATGTGGAAAATGTGCTTTTGGGGATACACATTAAGTGTGCTTATGGCATAAGCTCTCCCTTTAGTAAAGAACATAAGAATGAATGTATTTATTACTCACAAATGAAAATTGGTGAGAAAATATAACCAAATATGAAAATTATGTTTCAGGGCTATATTGGTACCCCCGGACCTCGTGGGGCTATTGGACCACAAGGCCCACCGGTAAGTCAGTAAGCATCTGTAGTGCAGTAGCAACACTATTTAATCTGTTGATTTTTACATAGCCATAGTTAAACATCCTTCCTATAAGCAGTGGGGTAAAAAGATTTAACATTTTGGAAGACCTTTTTGTGGTGAGGCTAAATATCTGAAATAGCTAAATGTGTTCTTCCAAGGGGTGACAGCAGAATATGTCTTTGAATCAAAGCTCTGTATCCAGTTTGAGAGTGTGATTATCCTCTAGACACTACACTGCTTATTAGATTAGGAGCTATACTGTGGGATAAGTAAATATTCTAGTCTAAAGTTAGTTCGATGTGTTGTGTGTATGGAGTGTTAAAAATCAATCAGATTAAGAAGTGGGGTAAATAAGGACATTCCTAATAATTCTTTATTTTACAGTTTATCATTTCAAAATTATATACAGCATGTTTGTATTTTGTGTTTTTTCTTACGCTGCGCAGGGATCACCAGGCTTCCCTGGAGAACCAGGCCCAAAAGGAGAAAAAGGAGCTCCGGTGAGTCACGAAAGCATTCGTGTATATACAGCTTTTTAATGAGTCACTAAATATGGTCTCAGATTCTCAGTGTTGGGTTTATACCTGTCGGTACAAAATATAAGAAAACAAATGCAAACACATTCCACCAAAATCCCCATTGTTCATCTTTTTCCTGTCACCACAGGAGCAAGCTAGTACAAACATTTGTCATGCTTGATGGTTTTAGCTAAGCTGACAGAAAAAACAAAATTCAGCTTGCTTCATGGAGTTAGAAAGCAGGTGGTAGAAGAAAGCTTGGAGCGATGAAATTTGGAGAGCAACCAGGGAAATGCTCTAACTTTGTATTTGATGTTTATTAATGGCACATTGCTTTTGTTCTTTGATACTTAAATATTGGATTCCTTTCAGTAAAATATGTTTTCTTGAACTAACAGGTTTGCTTGCTTAGTGTCATGTTCTTTAGAGTCCTCAGACTTCACAGGCCTTCTGATTACATAACTGTGATTCCCCTGTGCAGCAACTTTGACCCTCCTTGATTAGGTTCCATATGGCCTTTTGTAATATTCAAGTGTGACAGGTTTCCAGATATCACTGACTTACTTCCACATGTGAAATAACTTGTATAGATGAGTGATTATATAAGCAGTTTGCATACTATGGAAGCATTTCTCTCCATTTATACAGCTGGACTTGAGTTCAGAATAAGTTTGTGCAATGCATTAACATGCACTGATAACTTAGCGGTCTGCCAGGAAACACTGGAAACTTTGGGGATCTTCTGTTCTGTTCTGTTCTGTTCTGTTCTGTTCTGCCTGTTTCAGATTAACAGCTTTGATAAAGCATTCCTTGAACAATGTCTCTCTGGGACTATACATAAATCACTTTCAAAGGATGTAGCTTCTTTTTATGTATTTTGCTGTTATGGTTTTGAAGTATCCGTAAAGATATGTAAAGTGGACGTTTCCTGCAATAGTATTCAGTGATTTTCACTCAAAAGTCAAACACTTCAGTGTGAGGTGTTGTATATACCATTAACAAATATGTATATGTCTGTCTTGATATAAAGTATAGAAAAATGGGTTCTCCATCTGTCTTTTATTAGACATTCCCTTAATTTTTTTACTTACTGGAGAATGATATATTAAATCTATTTTCTTTTTTTTTGTACATTTTAATTTTTATGTTTATGTTTTTCTAGGGTTTGGCTGGAAAGAAAGGTGCAAGAGGTCTGGCTGGAGCTCCTGGCACTGAAGTGAGTGTCATATCACCGCAACTAAGTGCACGGCCTAAAGCGAAACAAAAGCCTCTTTATATTTAAAAGAAATGTAGCAGTGTAACTTACGCATCACCAAATTACTGCATATGTCTACATGGTCCCCATTGCTGCAAAAAAAAAAAGAGAAAAAAAAACAGCAGTGGTGGGCATTCACCAGTATTGTATTTAGAATAAGTGGAACTGGTATGCTAGCATGAGTAGCAATTATCACAATTGCTGAACATGACAGAATCTCAGAATGGACAAAGCAAGCAGGAAGAAACAAAGAACAAATTTAGCAGAAAGTCACCACAAGACTGTAAACATAAACAATGATCTCAGTGGACATTAAAAAACAACCACTTAAGAACCAGTAAAGATAAGACCCATGAAAATTGCAGTAATTCTAATGTCACAATTGGTTCAACGAATGACACAGATGCAGACAAAGAGAAGCCAGATGCAAAACATAAAGGGAGCTTTAATTTAAAATAAAAGCTGATAAACCAAAGCCCAATTGGATTACAAGAAAAATACAAAAGACAAACTAAGAACACACAGAGGCACCAAAGACAAAAGTAAGAAGCTCGGGAACACATGGAAGAGGAAACAGATGATCTGACAAAGAGAAAGACAAGACTATACTGTATATACACTCTCAGGAGTGACTGACAATAAGACAACTGGAAACAATTATGGTGGGCCAGACAATTACAAGAGGTGGGAAAGGGATGAAGACAGGAAGCAAAAACCACAATAAGACAGACAAGAAAACCAACCTCCAAAATAAAACAGGAAGTAGCCAAAAGACAAACAACTAACACTGAGAGACATGAAGACAGAGGCAGAGGAACAGAGAAGACAGTGAAAAGGGGAAACTACAAACAGCTAAACCAACAGATGTACAAGGGCTATGACAAATGTTTTATTTTACATTTCTTGCAATCCAGATGGTGGACTTCAGTGCTTCAGGCCAAGTCTCATGACTATTTTTGTGGGTGTAAAAATGGTCATGAGACTACTGACACAAGTGATTTTTATGAGAAAAGTGATAACTGTAAATACCCCTCAGGCTGAAATTGAGTTTGAATGACACTGTCATTTAACAGGGGCTGACGGGTTTACCTGGACTCAAAGGAATGAAGGGTTATCCAGGGTCAGATGGTCCCCCAGGACTGACTGGCTTACCAGGACTACCAGGAAAACCAGGGCGACAGGTAATCGGTGACATATAGCAATCTTTCTTTCTAGACAGCGATCTTTCTTTGGTATTGGAACTTGAGCAGAATTAACATTACAGCAAATGGTAACTAGGCTTAAGTTGCTGATTTGCGTTCCATTTTTGGCAATACAATATATGTATATTTATTAAATATATAAAAAAGTAGAGTTCAGTTGTATGTTTTTGCTCAGCATCATTAATGATGGTCACAGAAGGAGTCAAAACATATACTTGCATTACTAAACTGTCAACAGGGCATTTCCTTTGCTGTTGGTAGCATTAAATTGACAAAAGCAGACTTGTGGTCGGGAAGGAAGGATACCACTGCAGCACTGCAAAAGTCAACAAGTGGACTGGTGGAATAAAAGGACTGCAAGTGACCAAAGCTTTACTCCAGCTGCTTCCATCTGCTGTTTTATGAGTTTTATGAGACTTGAGACTTGGACTGATCATTAAATGTCTTGTTTGATTTGATTGGCCTCTTCATTTTGGGTTTCTTCAAATACATGTGCAGCCAAATTGGATTGGGATTACATGTATACGAAAGTCCTTTTTGCCAAGAGTTGGAAAGCCAAGTCCTACTGTCTGGCTTTCATTTAGATAATGCTGTATGAAAGTCTAGTAAGTCTGATTTTGGCCATTTGTGTTTTTCAGTTGAACTGAAACTATATTGTTTCTCACTGGTCCCATAACTGTACTTATGTTTTTTTATTTGCATTTCACAGAGACCTTTTCATATAAACTGGTGCTCAAAGAAAGTGCACCATCCCTTAAAATTGTAGCTGTATCTGTCCAACTTAAATACAGTGCTTACCCAATTCATTAGACCACCACCCAATGTAAAGCACATTATTTTTTTTTTATTAAGATGTCAAATTACAATTATTTTCTTGCATTCCTGAACAAAAAAAATTGTTTTAGTGGTTGAATGTTATGCTTGATTAATTTCTGACCTCTCAGAGAAGTCCAGTGTGCCGGTTCAAATTTGGGTATAAAAACGTGAATTCAGTTTGAAATTCCTCACTCCTGTTCAACATGGTAAAACGGTGAGAACTCACTGAAGAGGAAAGAGTTCTCATTAAAGCACTTTGTGATGCTGGATGGTTTTTCTCGCTGGATGGTGTAATAAATTTGTTAAGCAGTGCATCAGATAAGACTGTCAGGTGAAGGTGATGATGTAATATTGCATCACTTTTTACTTTCAGCTGCATGAGAAGGCAGATTTTCTGCTCCGCAAAGTTGCAATAGAGTGCTGTTGTTGTATTACTTGATGAAGGACATTCTTCACTACTTAACTGAATGCCTTTAAATCTGACTGTTATATAAAAGCTGCAAATTCTAATTTTGGGATCTTTTAAAAGCACCTTAGGAATAATCATCAACTTTGCCTTAACAAACATAATTATCTTTTGTTTATATTCATACTTGTGATGCTAGTCATTATTATTCATACAGTACTATCACAAAAAAAAAGGTTGCAAATGCTTGAGGAAACTGTTTATAGAAATCTGGAGTGTTTAAGGCACTTTTTACTGAGACTGTACTCTTCACCAAAAGCACCCATTGCTGTCTCAGCAAGACAAATTGACAGGGACCTACTATCAGTTTCTTGGTGCTTGCTCCCATAAAAGGAAAGAAAAAGCTGGGAGGTTTCATAAATCCCCATGAAATAGTCCTCATCCTCTTTGCCCTTCATAGTCACTATTCCCATTATAATGCTCATCTTCTTCTTCTTCTTTTCCTTACTTGAGCAGTAAATAGTAGTCAGCAGCAGCAAAGATATGTAGCAGAGATTATCCCCACAAATCAGATTTACAAAGTTCCAGCAGTATCTCAGGAACAAGACTACTATCACAGTTGTGATATTTAAGCTTCAGACAGGTGTTCATATGCCTCTGCCCAAGCAACAGCTGAGGCAAGAGGCCTTTTTGTGTTGTCCATTCATATGAATGCCTTGAGGGAATTTCTTCAAACTTGGCACCAACATTTGCTTGGACTGAAGGATGAAGTGATTTGAGCTTATTCGCCAAAGGACATTTTTGGCTATAACTCAACAGTTCATGCTCAAATTAAACAAAATTTCACACAGATGTCTGTTGGATAAACTGATGAACTGATGACATTTTGTATCCGGCCAGGTCAGAGGTCACCTTCCAACATCCAGTGTTGTTTTCTGGGCTAAATCTGGTCTGACAGTCATGGCCCTTAAATTTAGATCTCCTTATGTGTAAATTCAGTTGAAAAGTGAAAATTTTAATGAAGTCATGTTTACCCTCTGAGTGATTTTCTTTTAATTAGAGGTCACAACAATGTCTAAATGGTGCATAGCCCTTTTACCTACATCCCTGTCTGTGGGAAAGGTGAAGGGTGAAGTGGTCAGGCATTTCCTTATGTAAGAGTCAGCCAGCACCTGCATACTGTGGGTTTCATCCAGTATACCATTAGTGCTGTAATTCCATCCAAGTTCCTAACGTATCTGCTCTCCTCACTGTCAGTGAGGAACAGCCAAATGCGAGGCAAGAGCTCACTCAGTGTGTTATTCTAATATCACTTGCTCCCTTCTGCCTCACTACACTGCTGATGGAGCAGCAAACCACTGTGGTCTGCAAAGTGAAAAACAGCTCAGCAACAGGTTTTCTGGGCACCCTTTTAGGTGTGTGCTGTCAAGAACCACAGCAAATTTAGAAATGTGTTTGGATATATAAAAATGAAACTGAAACACTGAAAAAAATGTTGATCATATTGTACAGCAGCTAATATAGCATACATAGATATTTACCATCAAGCAAATAACCCCCTTCACTAACACGAAAGTTCCAAACTATATTTCCAAAATACATTTATAGATTTATGTTTAGTTTTCCTAAAGGACCATACTGGACCACTTCTGGTTTACTTACTTTCACACTAGGCTTATTCCCTAAGAATGACCTGTGTTTTACAAAGTATGCCATTCGAAACTTTTCCTTGTTCGTGCATCTCAGGATGATCCCACATCAGAGGTTTGAGGGTCAATTGTTTAAGAGCAAAATTTAAATAGTAGAAGGACCCATAACTTGACCCAAAAATGAACCTCAAATGTGGAGGGTATTTTTGTATTTATTTATTTTTTAACAGTATATCCTATTTACTATTGTAGAATAGTGTTTTAAATAGTGGTATTTTGGTTTTGTGTTGTGATCTTGCAACACAGTTTTCAATAAATATCTGCTTTACCAGTGCCTTACGAGGAAGCACTTCGCCTGGTACCTTTAAAACCTTTTTGACAGTGGCAAAGGTTTTTATAATTTCCTTGTGTGTGCATGTAGGGTCAGAGGGGCTTGTTGGGACTGGAAGGAGCTGCTGGACGTCCAGGTCCCACGGGAGAACTTGGACCTCCTGGACCTCCTGGAGAAAGAGGACCGCCTGGTCAGAAGGTGAAAACGATAATTGTTATGAAGACCTATTTTATTCTGAATTGTTGCAGTTTTTTTGACAGATGAAAATCATCACTGGTGAAGAAATGGTTTTGTAATTTGCACTAACACTGTTTAATTGTCGACCTTTGTGGGTTCAGGGAGAACCTGGGCTGCCAGGGGACAGGGGAGCCCCTGGAATCAAGGGCATGATGGGGGCTACAGGTGACCAGGGCAAGAAAGGTGACCCAGGACCCAAAGGACAACCTGTGAGTGTATACAAGCAAAGCCCTTAAAATAGAAGTCAACTTTGTCCATAGCCTAGAATAGTGGTTGAACAAAGTTTGTTGTAAACTATGTGGCAGTTCTGTGGGTTATTATAAGAGTTTTGACAAACAGTTAATTAAAAACTTCTTTTAAACCCATTGAATTAAAGCTGAAAGTCTGCACTTCAATCACATCTTGATTGTTTGATTTAAAATCCACTGTGGTGGTGCACAGAAATTATGTCGTTGTCCAAAAACGTATGGACCTAACTGTATGTTTGAGGTTCAGATCTGTTTGTTGAATTCACATTTACAGTTTTTACTAGACTATGCAACAAAATCAAATTGACATATAGCGCCATTGCATCATATTAAAAAAAAGAAATTAAGATGTACTATGTGAAAATCTTCCTTTTTCCACCACTCTATGTCTGAGGTTCATTTCTAACACTTTTATCTTCACATTTGTACAGTTTTTATTAATAACCATTCAAATGTTCTGTCTTTCACACATACATATCTTTTTTAATCATTCATACATTGCTTTCCATTGGAATGTTCTTGTTGAAATATGGCTTCATAAGCTTATATACATTCTTTAATACTTCTCTAAATATAGCTTCAGGGGCCTATGTAACTACTCTTTAGTGGGGTTTAAATGTGTGTGCCTGACACTTTTCCAACCTGAGTGGAGTAACAAATTATCTGGGCGAGACCAGGAATGGAAATATTCCGCCTGGTAAGGCCAAGTTATGTAAGATCCTTACACTCCAGAGACCTGAAAAAGAGGTGCTCCACTTTACTTATGTAACTCCTCAAAGAAGAAGAAAAAAGAAACAACATTCAATCCCTCGCTCTCCCCTCCTTTAGTTATCTCGATTGATGCTCATGAAACTGAGAGGCGACTCAGACCCTTGGGTCAGATCCTTTTACACTTTTTAGTGAATAGAGTTTCTCGGCCAAAGTCACTGGTTTGAAAGTGGAGCTGTCTAAAGAATGTGGAAGACTGGCTGTACAAACACTGTCTGCCACCCTGGACGGCATGTGCTTAGACACAGGATAGGACGCAGACATCCATCCTCTCACAGTGTGTCTAGGTTAGGTGTTGGGGCTACTGTAGATCGAGACAGAAAGCTTTATGTGTGTGTGCCCCAGTTCTTTTGAAAAGGAAAAGAACAGTTTTGAAAAGGCCCGCATAGTGTGTTCCTGTTGTGTCTGGTATTAAAATTTGGTAAAAATCACATAAAACACGACCCCATACACATAGCTGTATCTTTTTACTGGCTGTATGATTAGTATATTAAATATCATAATGACTGTGCACAAAAGTCTTCTCATATTGAGAAGAAATTGCCCATTGCCTCCAATAGTAAGTGTTGGAAAGTGGCCACTTAAATAATTTTCTATAAATTAAGTATCTACTGTCAACCCAAATTACATCACATAAAAGATATAAACATTTTGAAAGAGCTGTCCTTTCCATATGATGGGATTCTGGTTTTTGCTTACAGGGGGAACCTGGAGATTTGGGGATGGCTGGTTTACAGGGCTTTCCAGGGCCAAAGGTAAACGACTGAATAGCTAACCAATATGAAGAGTGTATAAACGATGATAAAAATATAACAGAAGATATATCTTTTTCCTACAAACAGGGGCCAACTGGTGATTTGGGACTGAGAGGTTTCCCTGGTCCTAAAGGCCCTATGGGTTCTTTGGTGAGTTCAATAAATATTTAAATTGTAAAATGTAGAAGACAGACACATGTGCAGGACACCTTGAGGTCTTTATGGATATTATAACTACCTTTTGCGCCTTTGCAGTGTCACTGTTGCACCATTTCAGTCTTACTGTTTGTTTCAGGGGTTCACTGGACCTGTAGGCCCTGAAGGAAAAATGGGTCCAATGGGACAACCTGTAGGTTTTTTTTCTCCTTGTGTGTGTGTGTGTGTGTGTGTGTGTGTGAATTATACAGAGACAAGGGAATTATTAGACAATGACATTCAAGCTTTTACTTTACACATCCTTTTATTTCTATTAAAGCCACTTCCTCACTGGTCTTGTGTTAATTCATGTTATATTGTTATGTTATTCTTTTCCACAGGGGCCAAGGGGTCCAAAAGGAAACAGTGGTGAAATGGTAAGATGTAATCAAATCCAGTAATCAGAACCTGGAAAGTCTCCTGTATTATTATGTCACTATTACGCTCTGCCAAAGTGTCAGACACTCCTTAGTGAGAAACAGTCTGTTATCTTAGCGGCCACCTCAAAGCAGTTTGTGGGTGTAAAAGCAGAGCTGCAGATGATGAAAGATGCATGAATGTGAGCTAGGGTGTAGTGGTAGCTTTGTTTATATGACTGTCCTCAAGTGACAGTACTATAGATGGCTATGGCTGAGTCATAATGAACATACTCTCCTGGAGCTCACTGCAGGGCCCTTTTGTGTAAACAATGTTGAGGAAATGCCTTGTCAAAATGTCAGCATGGCAAGCCGCAGTGCAGTCCACACGGTCACTTCCCGGCCTGTAAAGTAGTAGTTTGGTTCTCGGTTCAGTCTACATCCCTCTGCTATTTACCCTACCACACACATACACAGGCTGTGCACGCAATGAGCCTCTAATCCTAGACTTTCTCTCAGATGCTGTTAAATATATGCATAGTCTCACATTTAGTGTGGACATGAAGTACCTGAAATCCCACTAACTTTTTAAAGTCCAACTGCCCCTGATAGCTATGTTATGTCCCTGGTTCACCAGAGGGGGCAGCAGGTGACCACATATAACATGATAGTACTGTTGGTCTACACAGCATCTCAGAGAAGAATGAAGGAAGATGAATCATGATTCTGTACATGTTCTTCAAGTGCCATTCTACTCGCTGTGAGGCTGCACTTGTTTTATTCAATACAGACTATTTTTTTTTTGTTGCAGTGTGTGTTATTCATGCACTAGTTATCTCACATTAAAAGTCCTCTCCTTATCAAGGAGGACAAAGTAATACATTATTTTTGCATCATTTTAGCCATTTTAACACACATTTTTTATCTGCCTGACTCTTTCAGGGGCCTCAAGGACCACAGGGAAGCCCCGGGCCCAGAGTAAGTGTTGACTTCACTATCACATCTCTGGATGATTCTTACTATATAAACACAACAACAACCTTCTCTGTTATTTCTGATTATGAAGAATTATGAATGAGATTCCTTACAGTTTAGCTCTATATATATATATATATATATATATATATATATATATATATATATATATATATATATATACATATAGTATTTTATTATATATTTTAAAATATACATTTCAAAAACTGTGTTGACAGGAAATACATGTATTAAACAATAATATGAAGTAATTAAGATTAAATATGTTTTTTTATAGAACTATTAAATAGGTCTTTCAAGTGCAATCAGCATTACTAATTGGAAAAAACAACAAGCTCGTTTGTGATTGTATTTTTCTGTGTACTGTATGTGCACGTGTTTCAATGAAGTTGTGTACTGTTTTAAAGAGCAGTGTGGTTTGGAAAGGTCACTCAGAGCACCCACCAACTATCTGGTGCATCCATTTTTGAAGGTGATTTGCTGAATTAGACAAATTGTTGAAAGCAAAAAAATTCAAACATAGAAAACAAATTGTACTACAGTGCATTTATTTTTTGACAAGCCTGTTATTTGTTTATGATGTATAAATGCAAAGAATAGGAAAAAGAGGGTATCTCATGACCAAAATATACGTTTATTATTATCCATTATGTTGAAGGGCCTCAAGGTGCAAAAGAGTGACATATAGTAAATAAACCCTACAGCAGTGATGAGGGTTTTTTCCCCTAAACTACGGAAACAAATATAACATGAACACATGCGCTTTAGTGTTATTTTCCCACTAAATCCTTAAATGAAATTAAAACCCATTTGTGTTGTGTGTCACTCTCTAAATGTTTTCCTCCAAATATTAAAATGTTAATGTAAAGAGTTCATAATTTAATAAAACGGTCCCACCTATAATTTAAAATACACTTATGTAGCTTTCTAAAATGAATTTGGCAATTGGAAGATGTGAGGCTCTCAACATACAGTAGTAAACCTGAACAGAGGGAAACAAAGTGAAAAAGAGCTGCAGAATAAGAGCAAGAGAGACTTTTTTCACCCTGTTTGGGCCCTTTGGCCTTTAGTTCACAGCATTTTGCACTTACACTACATACTATGTGTCCTAACCCATATAGGTCACCAGAAGGTCATGTGATCATAGTGTAGAAAAAGAAGAGATACTGTTTTATTTCCACAGTCTAACGAGTAATTAAAAGCTGTAATCAAGGCAATCGTTTCAAGTAAAGGTAAAGACTTTCATTCAAACATTCTGTACGTCCCAGTTACTGTATACTTTGGAAAGTTAGGGAAGTTTAAACTTTTTAAAAGTAATAATCATTTAAAAAATCTTACACAGCATGAGACCCGACAGAAACCTGCTAGTTTTTTGTGCTAAAATGTTCTTTCCACTCAAGGTCAAATACTTTCACTTCAGAAATCCAATAAACTGCTTCACAAAGACACAGAATAAATACAACACGCTCTAATCCTACAATGACAATAACTCCTCAATGGCAGTTTTTATACATCAAACCACCGAACAACTTTTCCTTTTGTCTAAATTATGCGTACTTTGCTTCTGTGCAGACAAAATGCGTTCAACTGGTTAGAGAAGTATGACTAGGACTGGAAGACAAGAGGGAGAATGAAAGGGAGATGGACAAGTGGTGAAGGAGGAGAAGAGGAGGAGGTGAGGGTGAGCTGAGTAGAGAGGTGGTAGTGTGTGTCTTAGATGAAGGGATGGAGGGAGTAAATCCTTTTCTTCATCATTACCTCATCTCTGCCACTGCCCTCACCTTAATTAGTCTCAGAGCAGCTCGCCTGGCCAGAAGTCTGCCTCATCCCTCCATCCATCCCTCTACCCCCTTCAAACCCCTCTGCCACCATCCCTCCCTCCTCATCCCTTTCACCTCCTTGTCTTTCTTCCTCTGCTCTCTCTCTTTCCTCCAGCGATTTCCACACTTCCTCTGTCTCTCTCGCGTTGTGCTTCATCTTCGTCTCTGTGGAAATTGACTGAAATACCAAACCCCTAACCCCACAATATCAACAGCTGTGCATCTACACACACATGCAGCACAAAGAGCTTAATGTTGGTAAATACCGCAGACACACACACACACACACACACACTGAGACATACGTGGCTGCTCCAGGCTTGGCAGCTATAAATACAGAGGATTGCAAAGAGGAGGAAACTCGGTTAAAAAGTTAAGTGGGGAAAAAAGCGGCGCAGTGAGATTGACACCCCGACGTCTCAGCTCTCTAGAGGCTAAATTAGGAGATCCACAGCTTCACACACACACACACACCCGCGTGCACCCACTGACAGACAAGCACACCTTGAGTGAAAGCACATTCACACAAACTCATAGTTTTGTGAGGTGCATGCAGTTGTGTGTATGTTTTTGTGTGTGTGTGTGTGTGCATGTCATGTCAGTCTCCATGGCCCTATCCAATGTCCATGTTTTCCTCTCACCAGCTGAATGCTGATGGCCACTGGGGCATTAAAACGGTGGGAGATGCTGTTCTTGTCTATTAATCTGTTATACTGTATATTTAAGGTATCTAGAAAAATAATGACAAGCGAAGATTTATAAATAAACAATATTCCATAGTGAGCCAACCTACACATCACAATATATATCCAGATTTGTTATGTTTTGGTATTGCATTCAAGTATTTGCACCTTTAGAAAAAGCTATCTTCACGGACTATTTTTCACACCTTTTGTGTTTCCTGTTTATTTCTGAATGCAAAAAGTAAAAAATGGATTTCTGTCTGCAGCAGCAAGAGCTTTGAGAGCGTGAATAGACAAATAAAAATCCCCAAACTCATGTGACAGGAACATAAAATGTCAGGAATTAAAGGTGGAGACAAACAAATGACACAAACGAGAATATGCAGGTAGCCACTTTGCAGTGTCTGTCCCAGGCCCTTTCAACCAGACAGGTTTTCTCCCCTGAACTGGGTTATAGACGGCTGTATTTTTCCATACATACAAGTAATACCTTAATCAAGTGCTGATTGGACAAATAAGAAAGAAAAAGGTGTAAATGATATGGCGGTTTGGCTGTACGCTTTCATTTTGATAACCTAGTTATTTATTTTGAAAGCATATTGAAAGTATTTCTTATCTTATTTCTATGTTCTCACAGCGTGTTTTGTTTTGTATTTGTTGTTGGTTCAAGTTGAAGTTTAAAGTTGTGTTTGCCTAACATCCACTTTGGGATGCAAGGCAGCTGCTTCCTTAACTCTAACGTACATGCTATAAAAAGAGCTATAAACTGAACTGCAAATATTTGACTCAAACCAGTTAAGCAACAGGAGTGTGCTGCAGTTTTGCAGTGTCAATATTTTCTCTAAGAGCTTCAGTGCATAATTTCAGCTGTTGTATAGCTCCTGTTGTATAGTACGTGCAAAATGTAAAGGCTAAAATCAACCTAAGTGCAATTGAATGGAGCCTGATATACCCCTCATACGGGTGCATGGGTTTAAATTTCATTGCTGCAAAGACGTAACCAACACAACTTTCAAGAAATTCTTTCATCTTTGTACAAGTCCAACTCTTGAGTACAGCCCCAATCTAATCTCTGTTACAAGGACCGTTAGCTTCCCCCTGCAGGGGGTGCTGTTGACATGGAAGTTGCTCCATCTGTGACCTCTGATTCTGCTGCTGAAGCACTTTTTCAGTACGGCCTCCTGCTGCATCCACTAGATGGCATTCAGGCTCTTTACAGACTGAAACCAAGGCAAATTAGATGTTTCTCTGCCTGCCTGTCTCATTTGGATTTTGGGTTAAATTTGTCAGATGTAGCTGTGGCCTCAGTTTATACAAACCTCAGACGGTTCCACCCTAAGGTTTCAGTCTTGGGAAGCAAATTTGTTTGTTTGGCATTGCAAGTAGTGGTCTGATACACTCACGTCTTGTTTGCAAAAAGATAGGTCTAATTAGGACAAAAAGAAAAAACGAGAAGATATTTCAGCTTTTTGTGCACGATTGTGCTTGTGATGCCCTACAATCAACATATCACAGAGGAAAGCCCATCCAAAACAAAGCAAGGCAAGTAAGCAATTTTAATTCATACAGTCACTAATCGCATTACAAAAACCAATTACACAGCATCCCAAAATAGAATTAAGGACCACAAATTAAAAGAAAGGGCACTACAATTAAAAAGAAAACAAAAGTAAATAAAGGAAAAGTGGAAGTAAAAACAAAATTAAAAAAAAACCCAAATAGGAATATAACAGAATAAAAATAATTTAAAAAAAGAAAAGAAAAGAAAAAAAGTTGTAGAAATTTTTTAGGACAAAGTTAAACAATTAAAACCACACAATAAATAGGGGCTTTCATACATAAAGTCACACTACATGTGATAAATAAACATTAACAAGAGTAAAATTATTTAAAGCACATATATACATTGGTAGTTTGCTTACAGTAAAATAAATGTATTATTTATAAGCATCAAAGGATGGCTTAAGGACATCGTTGAGCATGTTCAGTTGCTTTTACTGTGTGGACCTTTTGCCATTTGTGCATTAGAAAGACTAAAATAATGAAAGAAGAAAGGATAAGAAGACATCAATCCATCTGTTATTGTCTATGGCTGGGAGAGGACATATTGGACTATTCCATTTAAATACACTACTGGAGTGCCCACACTCACTCACACACACACACACACACATTTGCACACACTCATGCAGAAGGAGACAGAAACTATTCAGCCCATTCTTGCGTAAATCACTTGGCCTCAGGGCTCTCTTAACCCTTTCTCTGTGTGAATGAGTGTGTGGTTGTGTGGCGGCGTGCGGGTGTGACTTAGATGTCCCTTTGAAAAGAGTAATGCTGGTGGACAGTATATCTCGCTGCTGTGATGATGCTGAATATGAGCGTCCACTGAATGTGCATGAAAATCTAATGCACTATGAAAACTGTTTGGGCAAAAGATTAGAGGAAACTCTGAGCAAAATAATAGCATACAAACTGAAGAGCTAATATTTTTGTAAAATTTTTCACTGTTCATAAATATTTAGCCTACAAAATAAAATATATTTCTAATGTAAAGCAATATTAAAAACTCCACAGTTTGGTATATTGTGTAAATCATCACTTGTCAGCAGAAAGGGAAATGTCTGCAGTGTTAAACACAACAGGATGTACTTAGTATAAAGCTTTTTTTGGTGATTAAACTATAAAGTGTCTCAGTCTAAGTATGCTGAGATGTTTTCTACTTAAAACTCATCAACCTTTTTTTTCTTCTTTTTTTAGCTTGACAGATGCTTTCTCTGAAGCAAATTACAAACTCAAAAGGAACCAGAACTAGGTGTCAAAAAGAGCTGGATATGTAAAACCTCCTGAATAAATTGCTAAAAGCAAACTTTTTAAGTTTAGGAAAAAAAAAGTATAATCTCACTGATGTTAAATATATAGATAAATAAATAATATTTTTAGGTGAACGCATGTAATTCTTGTCCTCATGTTAATGCTCTTTTGCCCTATCCCTGCCTTATTTGCCTCTAAACCACCTTTATGAAATGAATGTTTGAAACATTCTTTAAATATTCTCACACTCTTTTCTGATAAATGTAAGAGTACTTTCTGTAGGTTTTGTATTTATCAGCTGGCTGATACATGCTCTAATATCTACTGTAACTCTTTTTGACAATATTCAGACTATCAGCTGTAATGAAACTCTGCTTTAAGGGTCTCACGATTAAGTTCAATGTCATAGAAATTCCTTTCATCAATACTTCTTTCTCCCACATTGACATATTTTGACATTGTATCATTATTTTGTAAAACTTTATATTCATTTCATGCTTTAGAAAAAAGTTTTACTATATTCAGTTTTCATGTTTATTAAATGCCTGAGCAACAGATCCCCCCCATGTTTAACTTACAATGTTTTTCATGTTCACAATTACCTATAATCTTCTATTTTAACATGACATTCTCAAACTGTATGTGACAAGAACTTTAATTCAAACACTGAGTCTTATTGTTTGTTGAACTTTATTCACTGCGCCGTGTTTGACCACAATCCTATTTGTACTTGTCTTATGTGCAAAGTAGCTCTATCAGCGCTGTAATTGCTATATGTCACTTCTAAAATAGCTTACCTTTATATACAAAAAAGTAAATTAGCAAAATTAGAATTATTACTCAGTTTTGTGCCTGCGTCTTTACAAGCTACCCCATGTTAACATCGTACATGTCACATTCCTGCTTGCTTTTTACATCTTACAACATGCATTTGCATTTTTTTCATTGTTCATTCTAAATAGTACCTTAATTTATCTTTGAGTGCATTTATATTCATGACCTTTGCTCTTGTGTTTTGTTGCAATGTTCATGCCGCTTGCAGTGGTTATGAAGTTAAAGGTACTTTTATCAGTTTAAAAAGATTATCCTGTGCAAAACCTACCTTTAAAACTTTTATAATGTACAATATTACCAACAATATTTTGATTACAAACATTTAGTAGTTTAGGAAAATTACATCATTTCACATGAACCCAGACTAGTTAGGGTCTTGTGGAGTAATTAATAACAGTGACTGATGCAGCAGGTTTGCGTGTAGGAGTAAAACCAGAATCTACTTTGACCCAGTCAGCATAGAGTCAGATAGGATCTGCTGGCTGTTTCACAGCAAGAGATCTTATATAAGGGCAAGAAAATTATATGCTCGTATTGGTGCTACATAGACACGCATACACACCCTGGCATAGGCTTCACTATCAGCAACTTGTCTCCAGCTTGCTGAACCCCCGTAAAGCTCCTATTAGCAGCTTCAGTTAAAATGGCATTTCATCAGGCAGCTGACAAGTGAATTATCCCTCCCTTTTTCCTCCCTATTTCCCTGCCTTTTTCTTTCTCCCTCCCTGCCTCTCTCTCTCTCTCTCCCTCTGTCTGTCTGCCTCGGTCTCCCACTCTCCCCCCGGCTCAGTGACAGTAGCCTTAGGCCTGAGATAAAGAGGAGGCGCGGCGCTCGGCGCTCTCACACACACTCGGCAGAACTGAAGTGACATCCTGTCAAAACAATAGTTTACTACAACAGGAACTTGTGTGTTCTGTCAGACAGAGGCTGAACTTCAACTTTGGGACATATAGATTCCTCTTTCATATTGATCTCCCCCCACTTTGGGTGTGTGCATGTGTGTTTGAGTGCGTGTGTGTGTGAGTGCATATTACATTTGGGCCAGTCTCTTTGGATCTCAGCCCAGAATCAGAGAGTGTATGTGTAGATAAAAACTCAGAGGACAGTTTAGATACTGTTCATCATACAAGCGTCTGTAGTGCTCCAGGGAGGAATTGCCATCGTTGACAAATCTCCTCCAGAGCTCATCTGCACTGGTGAAGATTTCTCTACTATTTCCTGTCTCACTTTTAAAAATATGACTTTCCATTCCCGCATTATACCCAGTAGTGTAGCTGTATGCAGGTGAGTGGAGTAGAGCAGTGGTTCCCAAACCTTTTTCAGCTTATCTAACTTCTTAACCTCTTGTCACAGATGAGATTAGTGATCCGAAAGTATTCAAAATTTCACAGCAAAGAAGAAAACATACTTGGGAAAATAAACACTGTAAAAGTAACGTGTGGAATAAATGCTTTCTCGTTTGTAAAAGAAATATGTTTTGCCTCTCTTCTTTTTTGCTCTAATGAGGGCCTTTGTGACCGAAAGCTTAGATAATAAAACTGAGGGTGTGTTTTAATATTTTTTTCTGCTGCATATCATTCTTTGTTTGTAGTAATGTGCAGCACTTTGAGAAAGTGTGTCTTTATTCCTGCATGTTAATCATCTTGCAGTCCTCCAGGTTTGTCTTGTGAACTCATGGTGGATACCAGCCCTCAGGTTCGAAACGCCTCGACTAGAGGAAAGTCACATTATCTCCACAAACAACCAGACTCCTCTTGCTTTCCTTTCTTCTGACAACCATTTTTTTTAACTCACTGATTTTACTCAGCAATATCTGCCATGAAGAAAAGATTTAAAAAGAAAAAAAAGTGATGTAAATGCCTTGAAGCAACTTTTTATAGGATGGAGTTCCCCAAATTTTCTGGTGTCATACTTTGACAGATATGTCCATCTGCAGCCTTCCCTTGTGAAACTTTTCAGAAAGTTACCTGTGTGCCCTGAATCCAGACAGATCTGGTTGTAGCCACTAGGGGCTGCTGTAGAATGGGGTGCAGAAGGGTGGAAGCACCCTGGCAAAACTCCCCTCAGCCTTTTCAAGGCAGGAAAACAGGACAGAAAGAAGATGACCTCTTGATGTTTCATAAGTAGAAGTACAGTACAGTACAGAAGAGTTTAATTGGAGAAAATAAAAAGCGTCCATGCATTTGTCAAACTACACTTTTAAAGAAGGTGCTCAAGGATGCTTCCTTATACTTTCTAGGTACTGCCATGCTGCCATGTACCTGTAAGAATGATTCGCAGAATATATCCAGTGTGCTGAGGTGTTAACATATCAGCTTGTGTCCTTCAAATCCAAGGCCAGTGAGTGTCACGTTAAATTCTGTGTTTCTTGTTTTTCAGCCTCTCTCAGAACACGTATGTCGGCTTCGCCTATACAGTAACGCAGCTTAGAAACCTCAACTGCAGCCACGATAATGATGCCTTTTCCTGGAAACGTTCAGGGCTGACAGTTCCACCTCTTCCTCGCTCCTTCTAATCAGACGAGATATTTGGAGGCCAAAGTGGAGGCGAAATGATGGGTTAAATTGAAGCTGACGATGACATTCGACTGTTTTATGGGCAAACCGTGTACCTTCCAGAACAATAAGCAGGAGAAGGTGTGTTTGTCGGTTTGTATGTGCAGCTCTGTGTAATTCGGAGTGTGTAATTGTGCGATGGTCAGATGGTAAAACCACACACAAAAACGAACACAAAGAAAGACCCCCACACACGGACAGACAGGAACAGACAGAGAGACGGACACATGGATCCATATATAATATATTCGTGTGTGTGTGTGTGTACGCACAGGCACAAATATATGATGTGTGTGTGTGTGTATGTGTAGTGTGTTGCATGTGTGCACGATACCTG
>VUQI01025159.1:0-24983 GCA_015106735.1 Paratilapia polleni | reverse complement strand
GTGGACCAAACAAGACAAGGGGAGGCAAAGACATGGAAAACAACCATGACAGCAATAAACTGCAGGGATATGGCTACTGTGGGTTTTTGTCTATATCCCTTAGAAAACTCCTCTCACCCTGGACAGGTCGCCAGCCCATCACAGAGCCAACACACAGAGACAGACAGCCATCCACACTCACATTCACACCTTAGGCCAATTTAGAATCACCAGTTAACCTCAAAACGAAGGCCAAAATTGCCATTTTCAAACCCTGAAATTTGTGTCTGATGTTAGGGTAATCATTCCTGATGTTCACAACACGTTCAAAAGAGTGAAACAGACAAGCAGCAGGTTGAAATCCTTACTGGTCGGTGTGCTTATCAGGGATCTTTGTCCAGTTGTCAGTGAGCTCTCTGAAGTAAGTAAACAGAGGGGTGACCTGTTTATTTATGTAAGCCTGAGGAATGAAGATGAAACACTCTGTTTATTTGTATTTCTGTTCAGAAAAAATTATCTGCAGTTACATTTGATTTCCACTGACTCCTCCACTCCCATGATTAACTTCCATGATTAACCTCAAATCACCATTCCTCCAAAAACATGTTTGGATTATGTATTACAAGTGTTAACTGTTCTACACAAACCTGCATGGGTCCATACACTTCGCTGCGGTCAAACATGAGGAAGAAGTAGTCCAAGTTGCGACTGGCGGTCTGCCAGGGCATGTATTCCACTTCCTTATCAAGGAACTTGGTAGTCCTCAGAGCCAGAGTTGTGTTGACCATCTTCGCCCTAAAAATGACCCATACAGCTGCTCAGCTCTCTCTTTCAGTATTTAGCAGCATTGCTTTGTAAAAAAAAAAATGGCCTCACCTTGCCAGGTTAAAAGCATCATCAATAATCTGAGCACGGTTAATCACTGGAATATCCTAAAAAGTGCATGAAAAAATTAGTTTGGAGGCAGTGGTAGTTATTAAGAGATACTGCAGAGGCATTGCAGGTGTTGTACCTCATGCTGGGTGCTCAGCTTGGCAAGGAGACGCTCCCAGTTTTCAGAATCATAGTTCACTCTATAAAAGCCTTTCATGTCTATGTTGGCCACCAACCAGTCATCATCACCAAGAGTCATGTTTGGGTTTGTTGCTGTTTGGATGAAGATTAAAAATTAACCCACCTTTTAATCCCATGTTCATCAAACTTCAGTGACCTGAAATACAGTAAATCTTACCTTCTTTGGCAAGAAGCCAGTACTGATCTTTAGTTACACCAGTCTTAATCCAGGTAATAGGGACAAACCACTCATACCTGGAGCCACACCAGCCAGCCACACATATAAGCAGATAAAGTGTGCAGAGAAGAGAGCAGGTGAATTTAACATGATATGATCACGTTTATTAAAAATGTTCACACGAAACACTAAAAACTGGTTCCTACTTGAACTCTGAAGGTCTTTCCACCACAGAATCTGCGTCCAACAGGAAGTGTTTCTGAGTGATTTTTCCAGTCTTGGTGTCGACTGTGAGCACTGGGAATCCCATCTGTAGGATCCACCGGTTCATGATCTCCTCCACAGAGTGGGGCAGCCATATGCCAGCTTTATCCACTGCCTGGTAACAACAGAATTAAATACTTCTAATAGTATAACCCTTTGTTGCACTCTGCAGATTAACTCCCTTTCACATTTCAGTATGGTGAATAACAAAGCATATTTTGATATTTTTCCAAGCATTTCTTCAAGTTACCTTTAACTTGTGCAGAAAGCCATAAAATAATAGAAGCACCAGTAATGTAATTTATACAGAAATGGACAAATACAGTTTGACCTACAGTGTGACAGTTTGTTTCACCATTCAAAATAATCCTTATTTATCTTATACTGGGCCAGTCCATCCATGGTCTGAGGCTCCTGTCTCTTTAAGGACACACTGTTTTTAAGTTCACTTTCTTCTGATTGGCTGCCCCTTTCAAACAAAAGGTTTGAACAATAGCTGGGTGGAGCTTCTGTACTCAAAGCCTGAAATAACCTCATTAACATTCAGAGCCAAGAGAAGAAAAAAATGTCTAAAATGGAGTGTTTACAGCCATCTGAAGCCTGATCGTTTGGCTCACTTGGATTACTTGTTCATATGCTGACCTCATTATTTGAAACTTTGGCCATGTTCAATATCAGCATCCTCCTGCTTTAATGGAAATTATACCAAAAGAGTTTGTTTCTATGACATGATCATATTTATGATATATTTGAATGGTAGACTACATAACAGACTAGAAACAGTACATTTATTATAGCTGGAGATTGCAAACTAACAGTGTCAGCAAAGAGTGTCCACTACATCACACCTGATTTGTCACTTCAGTTCTCACAATCATTTTTTAAAATTATTATCTTTTTGAGATAATAATAAAAGAGTTGAGTTGAGCCCGTTTTCTGAACTTGTCACTTCAGTTGGCCTCGGACAACCGGCCGAGGTGGAGGGTTAGCCTCTGTCTGTAAAAACAGTTTCAACTGCCTGCAGCTAACAGCTGATGTTTACTCCAGCTTTGAACTGCAGTTGTTTGAAATCATCCTGTCTACTCCGGTTCTGTGTTCACTTGTTTACCGACCACCAAAAAACAACAAGGATTTTATCCAAGACTTCTCTGAATTCTTGGCAGGAATTATGCTCAGATATGATGGTGTTTCAATCCTAGGGGATTTTAATAATCACATGTGCTGCTTAAATACACCGCTGGCTAATGACTTTTTAAATCTTACTGACTCTTTTAATCTCGTCTGTCGAACCTGATGTGTCTGCACACCACTCTCGCATGATTGCCTCAGTTACTGCTGATTGTTTTCCTTCTGCATATCAAAACAGTAATCTCTCTGTTTAATTCCACCTGCTCGCACATCCTTGATTCCATTCCTCCCCTCACAACCAGGAGTCTAAAACCTAAAGCTCAGCCTTGGTTGAATATTGCCACCCGATCACTCGGACAGGTGTATAGGAGAGCTGAACGAAAATGGAAAAAGGATGAACTTCAGGTGTTTTTTGATGTACTTAGAGAATCTCTGTTAAACTATCAGAAGGCTGTAAGAGCAGCAAAAACTAAGTATTTCTCTGATATTGTGTCCTACAACTGTCACAGACCCCACATTTTATTAAGCATTATTAACTCTGTTATTGATCCTCCCAGTGCTGCTCCTCTTGTAGACTCTAAAGCAATGTGTGAGAACTTACTGGAATTCTTTGTCGATAAGATTGCTGGTACACATTATCCCTCCTGTCACTGACCCATCTGCTCACACATCAACCTCTGTTGCTTTTCACCACCTCGAGCCTGTGTCTTTTTCATTGCTGAATGAAGTGGTTAGCAACTTGAAACCCACAAAATGTCCCCTGGACATCGTTCGATCTTGCCTACTGAAGGATGTTTTTGACACTGTGGGGATGAGTGCACTGACTGTTATTAATAGTAGTCTTCAGTCTGGGTGTGTTCCTGCTGATTTTAAACATGCTGTGGTGGAGTCTATTCTTAAAAAGCAAAACCTTGATCCAACGGTTTTATCCAACTTCAGACCAATTTCTAAATTGCCTTTTATTTTCCAAGGTCCTGGAGAAAGTTGTCTTTCTTCAACTCCAGTCCTTTTCAGATCGACACTGTATTACTGAAGTATTTCAATCTGGTTTTAAAGCACACCACAGCACTGAAACTGTGCTTTTAAAAGTTTTAAATGACGTTTTAACCATTACTGACTGAGGAGATTTTGCCATTTTAATACTTTTAGACCTCACTGCTGCCTTTGATACTGTAGATCATGGTGTCCTTATCTTGGAGCACTTTGTTGGAATCAAAAGGACTGCACTGGAATGCTTTAAATCTTATTTAACTGATAGAAGTTTTACAGTTAGGCTTGGGGATACATTTTCCTCAAATACTCCACTCTTATGTGGGGTCCCCCAGGGGTCCATTCTTGGCCCAGTCTTTTTTCCAATTTATATGCTCCCATTGGACTCAATTTTTAAAAAGCATCTCCTTTTATTGTTATGCAGATGACTCTTAGATTTACCTGCCACTGAAACGTAAATCCATGACTCCTCTGAAGGCCTTACTGGACTGTCTGGAGGATGTTAAGGCATGGATGGCTTTAAATTTTCTTAACCTAAATGAACAGAAAACTGAAGTCATTGAGTTCGGAACCCCTGACCTCCATGACCTCGGCCCTTCAAAGATTTATAAAAAACCCTTTGCCAGGAATCTGGGAGTAATCTTTGACAGAAATCTAACATTTGATAAACACATAAATACTGTCGTTAAAACTAGTTTATTTCAACTCCAGCTACTTACAAAGGTGAAGCCATTCCTCTGGTTCAGAGACTTTGAAAAGGTTATCCATGCCTTCATTTCATCTCGACTTGACTATTGTAATTGTCATTGCTTAGTCCACTGCAGCTGGTCCAAAGTGCTGCGGTGCGGCTCTTAACTGGCAGGCGCAAGCAAGACCACTTATCTCCCATACTGGCTTCCCTACATTGGCTGTTTGTTTTTAAGGCACTGCGTGGGCTGGCCCCTCCTTACCTCTCTGATCTTTTAAGTTTGCACACTCCCACTAGATCACTGAGGTCTGCTGAGCAGATGCTCCTGGCTGTCCCGAGGTCCAGATTAAAACACAGGGGAGATCGGGCATTTTCAATAGCTGCCCCTTCATATCAGGACCTCTCCAACATTAGACACTTTTAAAACCCATTTTATTCTTTGGCTTTTAAATCAGAATTAGTTCCTAGTATTTTTATTTTTGTTGTTTTTACTCAGGTTTTCTCACTTTATGTTACCTTTCTTAAACTCTGGCTTTTTGTTACATATTTTATGTTATTTGATTCTTTTAGATATACAGCCCTTTGGTCAACAGCTGTTGTTTTTATAATGCGCTATATACATAAATTTGACTTGATTTGACTTTTTAACCAGAAGAGATTAAGACTCTCTTTTGTGAGATCCAGGGATTTATGAGGAAATATCTTACAGTTTTTATTTTTATTTTCTTAACATTCTTAAAGTAAATTAATAATTAAAGAAATATAATAAGACATTTCCATTTTTAAGTCACTCATTGTTAAAAAACACAGTTGTATTGAAGTTACAAACTTACCATTTGCAGGTGCTTCCACAGGTCTTGGTAGACTGTGTTTTTATACTTGAACTCCTCTAAATACGTCTGCAGACACATTATGACTTACTTAGTATGATATGACCACATTAACATTTATTCTGATTTCTGAACAGAACCTTATAAGTTTAATTTATTTTACTCACATGGAGTCCTTTGGAAAAGACGTCCTCAGTGATGAAGTTGGAGAGCATCCTGAGAACTGCAGCTCCCTGTAAAGAAACATGTCAACTATGAAAGAACTACCACAAAAATCCCTTTATACTAATACATAAACTCTTGAAAAAAAATACTGCCAATATACCTTTGACAATGTGATTTGTACCTTACAGAGAAAAGTTGTGAACCTCTGATGATAGTTTTGTACCTTAATGTACTTCTACAAAAATATGCCTTTTAAAAAGGGTGAAAAACTGAGTACAGAGTTAATCATTAATTAATTTCTTTATACATTTACCCAATTGGAAGTACAATTGCATATGTATGTCACTTTGCTAGTCTAATCAAAGCTTTACCTCCGATTGTCACCTAACTTGGTAAAAACCTTAAAATCTAAGAGTAAATTTCATATTTTACTTGATTTCTTTTTGTATTTGAGCAAACGCAGACTGTCTCCTGATATTGCACGTTAAAATCTAGAAGAAATGGTGCAAATATGTATCATTTACTGCTTGGGTACAGATATGTACTTTTTTTTTAACAATGAAAGGGTATGATATTCCCCTTAAGGTCCAATAATTAGCCCTAAAGGGTACATTCATGTAGACTGTACCTAAATGGACTTTTACTGCACCCTATTTCTGAGAGTGTAGTTCCTAAAGAGAGTGTCAGGAGAACACTTTAACACATTCTTAGGTTATTTAGGTCAATATCTTGCTTAGTGGGGCTTGAAGAAAACAGTACACTGGGGTAAAGTAGTTGGTTCTGTTGTAAATTATACTGCACCTTGCTGTATGTGATGGAGTCAAACAGTGCACTTATGTCCTCTGGCCTCATGATCTCCTCTTCTTTGGATGAGAGGGGATGGGAGGAGGCCAAAGCATCCACAGCCATCACACCAATGATCTCATTCAAAACTATTAAATCTGTCTGGAAAATACACAGAGAAATGTTTTGCACTGTGCCCAGAGCAGACACATTATTGAATGATATGAGCACAAAGATGTTAAATTGGTTTCTGCATCAACAAAACTCACCATATTCCAATTTGGCTCAGCATAGTTGGCTCCGAGATAAGAGACGTAGGTGGCAAATCCCTCGTTAAGCCACAAGTCGTTCCACCACTTTGTTGTCACCAAGTTCCCAAACCACTGAGAGGACAGAGCTTCATGTCACTGAATAGTTTTTTAAACACATTTCAGTCAACATAATTACAATTAAAGTTTGTTAGGTGGATACCATATGAGCCAGCTCATGGGAGATGACTGTTGCTACCCACTCCTTGTCTCCATTAGATGACACTGCAGGATTATATAAGAGCGCAGTCTCTCTGTAGGTGATCAGGCCCCAGTTCTCCATGGCTCCAGCACTGAAGTCAGGAAGAGCAACCTGGTCTAAAATCAGTCAGAGAGGTCATTTTTGGACTATATATATGGTTACTTTAAATATTTAAGCAATGTGAGCTAATTCACTATGTCTGTGTTTGTCTGTGGGTGTTTGTGGGTTCTCACCTGACTTTTTCAGTGGGTAGGAAATGTTGTAGTACTTGTCAAAGAAGGCCAGTATGGGTCCAGTCTTCTCCAGAGCATAGTCTCCCTGGCCCTCCTCTATGGCCTTCCTGCGAGCCCAGATCCTGATCTGCAACAGTGAAAACACTTTTTTATCAACTAGACAGAAAGAAATGGAGGTGGGCCGGAGAGCTGAGATGAGCTTTGAGTCCAGCAGAGGGCGGCAAAGAATCACTGAGACCAGCGCAGGAGGGAGAGTGGGTACAGTACAGGGGATTTTATCATTTTATCCTTCAATAAGACTTGTTTGAAATATTTAAGGTTCTTAGTGATCAAGGTTTATAAAACTTCATTTATGATCATTAATTACAAACTGGCAGTCAATAATTCATGATACAGTTAAGGAAAAAGTACTGTGAAATCAGGGAGATAAAATGATTCTTTTAAAAAATAAAAGAAATCATTATATGACCCAAGCAAGTGAGCAGCTAAACTGTCTAATCCATTATATTGAGGGTCAAGTTCATCTGAAAATAACTGAGTATGCTGATCTTATTTTCAACTTAATCCAGTTCTTGCCCAGATGAATGCAGCAATGATTACTTCTGAAAATAGCGGTTAATATGCCTGACCTATTCCTTGAACATCCATGATTTATCCATTTCAGACTATCCATCAGAACACAGAGCAGAAATGGGCATTGCACATATTTTAAAGTCTGTTCTTTGAGGCCTGCACTTCTCTTATTTAAATTGAAACTGCCATGAGCTCAGATCAGCTTGAATTCATGGGCCTAATTCAAGCAAGCAGAGAGCAGAGGTAGTAGCCAAAAAAAAAGAAAAAAAGAAGTGGTATTCATGTGCAACATGGTGCTCAAAGCTGAATATTAATGTTTCTATAGTGCAGGTCAGAGGTCAGAGTCTGTTTGAGCACTGGGGCTCTCTGCTACTGTGGTAATTAACTATTTAAAAAAAAAAGAAAAAAGAAATAACTTTAGTTCAAATTAATAATCAAATTAATATCTAAAAAAGACCTGCTTGTGTAAATAATGAATATATTTTCCAGCTGTTTCAGTTTCTGTGATTCCAACTGAAAACTTTAGTAAATACTTACCAAAACCTCAGCACCAGCATCTGACCCAATGTATGCAAAATCACACACAACAAAAGCCAGCAGGTAGGTCGACATAATCTCAGTGGGTTCAAAGCTTGTCTGGATTAAATTCAAACCATCCGGGGTGGTGATGTTTATAGGCTCTGTGAGGGTTCAAAGACAGCTGCATATTAATAATAAATGAAAAAAACAGAAATAATTGGATATTTCTGGTTGCAGCTGAAATGATAAGAACATGATATTGATAGATTTGGCACCATTTGTCATACCATTACTGTTATTTTCAAACAATTACATATATACAGTAATGATTAACTCTTAATAGAGCTAGATTTAATTCCAAAATGTTGCTCTGAACACCGAACAGGAAAAAGAACTTGCCGTAGTTCATGGAGTTGGACAGAGCCACAGTCCCATGGGGGTGAAAGAGAGTCATGTGGAAGACAGCTTTCATAGCTGGTTCATCGAAGCAGGGGAAGGCTTTCCTTGCATCTGTCGGCTGCATTTGAGTCGTGGCCACAACTCTGATAATGGAAGATTGGAAAACTCAACAATTATGCCCATATAATCAGGTCAGTTTGATTAAAGTCTTATAAGTAGTTGCATTGTTTTAGATCTGCTGACCTTAGCAGCTTTGACAAAACTACATTAATTGACATCCCTGTATCAGAATAGCCTGGCTATAAAGGTGCTTGCATTTAGGCTGCAGGTGATCACTTACAATAAATTATTTTTTAATTTTTAAATTTCATAATTAAGTATGAAATGACCATAAAACTTGTGTGTGTGTGTTTGTGTGCTTGTGATTAAATGTTTACATTTTTAAAAAGTAATCAAAATCAATACATGAAACGGTGGGATTTGAATTACTTAATTAGTTATTCTAAATGTATTCATTTATCCATTTATTTTGAACCAGTGAGCATCTTATGTCTCATAACTGGCGGGAAAACAGTTCAAATGAAGCTGTGGCTATCAGGTGGCACAGGGGAAGATGTTCTCTTTGGGATGACACATTTTAAAAATTTGGAAATCAGGCAAATTATTTGATATTACAAATGAATTTGTGAGCTGCTAACTGTTTCCCCATGTTTTCAGTCTTTGTGTAAAGCTAAGCTGGCTGTAGGATCACTTTTACAGACAGACAAAATCTAATAATCTTCTCACCTTTCCAACCTGCAATAATTAGTTTGAATTCTTTTAATGGCATAGCCCTCGAAACCTAACTGAAGTATTTAAAAAAAAAAAAAAAAGGTTAAGGTTAATAAAAAGAGAACATCATACTTTCCCACCCCATCTTCTATGTATTCACTCCTGTAGAATCCTCCCAGGTCGTCGGCCAGCTCTCCGACAAACTCGGTGAAGAGCTCGTACGTGCTGCCGGCCTGCAGGGGGCTGCTGAGCTGGACCACCAGATACTGGGTAGGAACCTCCAGCCAGGTCTTTTTCAGGCTGGGCACAGAGGCTCCATCCAGGCCTTTCAACTGTGCGTGGTATCCCTCAAACATTGTGAAGTTCAACTTGTTGGCGTGGATGAGGATGAGGTCGGTCTCCTTGACACATGTGAACACCACCGTGGAGTTTCCGCTGAAGATATAGAGGTCATCAGAGTTGGGCATCAGCCGGGGCCACAGCGTCATGTTGTAGGAGACAGGAGAGAGGGAGTCTGGAAGTCTGTAGCGCTGCCAGGGCTCTTTCGGGGTGGAGGGTGTGGTGACCTGGGTGGTAGTACCAGGTCTGGCAGTGGTTGCAGGAGTCTCTAGATTCTTTGATTTCTCTTGAGCGTAAACCACTGAGAGGGCTATGATAGTGGCCACGACGCCGATGGCTGCAACCACACAGATTACTGCCACGGCTTTGCTGATGTAGAAGCCTTTCCCCATGTCTTCACCAGAGAAGAAGAAGACAGAAAAGAGGGAGTGATTGTAATTTATATCCTACCTTGCTGGATTCAGCTGAAAGTTAATGATTCATTTCCTGGGCGGAGAAAACGTCCTGAAGTCCAAAATATTGAGTTGTAAAAAGTCCTTGAGATAAGAGTGAGTCCTGCCTAATTTTGAAAGTTTTTTATCTGCATAAAGGCTCCGAACAAAGGCCCTCTTTAGAATCTCGCCTGTGTCGTCTCTGTGGATTGTAAACTGTGTGGTGGGAGATTTGCAGTAGAACTCCCTATGTGTCGGCCTGCATATGTGTTTGTGCACACTTTTCAGATGTCAAGTGAAGAAGCCAAAATTACATAATGAAATAGGCTAAGTATGGGTTTACACAGGGCCACAAACTTTTATTTTTTCCCTAGATGTTGTGAAAACTCTAAATTTACTCTGGCTGACTGAATCAGTGGAGACTTTAAGAAAGAGAGAAATTACAGGGTTATAAATGAAAACACATGCCTTTTGGATTATTTCAAATGTTCTCTTGACTTATTGATTTCTGGATTTAGGTCAACAAACACAAGGAGAGAAGGAAGAAGCAGCATTACTTAAACAGAAAGCATCTGTATACACCTGAAAGTGAACTGAAAGTGAAGCATGATGAAATTTAGCATGCGATCATCATTACAGCTAAAGCCATGACAAACATATTCTAAATTAAGTAAGTCATGTAACTTAAATGAAATGTTTACTGTAATAATCCACAGGGGATGTGGCTGCTGAGTCAGTCAGTGCTGAGAAGCAGCTCATCATCACTGCAGCTCCCACATTCCCCTTGTCACACAAAGGATGCATTCACTCAGGTTGTGTGGCCACCAGGGTTGGGAGGAAGGCATTACAAAGTAACACAGTTTTGTAATCACATTTCATTTGTCTGTAACACATTAACTAATATAATACATTTAGTTATCATATTACAGCTCCTACAATCTTCACATCTGAACTAATTCAGATTCATGTGACATTATGTGTCACAATCGTTTTTTATTAGCCTAATAAGGAGTGGGAATAAAAGATTGCACCATGCTGGTTTTGTTGCTGTAACCGCTCCCCACTAGAAAATATGCACTATTCATTAATACACAATTGTATTTTTATAGCAGATAATTTTGCAGACCCCTTTGATATGTGTAATAGACCCTACTTTGAGAACCACTGTTACTGACAGCTGTAGAGTGTGCATATATCATACAGTGTTTTTTTGGGGGGGGTGTGTTGTGTTTTTAACTGCTGTATGCCTTTTTACACCATTTATGTTCATTTCCAAACACTCTTTAAAGAGGTTTTCCTGTGTGTCCTCACAAAGGCGTAACTCCATCTTCAAGACAACAGTGCTTCATGAGAAGTCCAGCTTTATTTAACTTGAGTGGTTTTCTATTATTTTATTTATAGTCAGCAAATCCCATCAGTTTCACATCACCAGAAAGTTGTTTCTGGAAAGTGAATGCATAATTATTTTTCTTCTGTGTGACTGTTTCTTAATAAACTAGTTCCCATATGTTCAAGATGGTACCTACTGTAACTGTGAACCAGTGGAGCTGACAATACTTCATTGTTGGTTTTGACCTGTTAGTGGTATTTGTCAGGTGGAAAAGGTTGCTGTGTTTGGGCAGGGTGGAAACACACTGTCACCATCCACTGAGGCAGATCAAATACACATAATGGCCTATTTAGGGTAGCTTCATATTCATTCATATTGTGGACATAATGTCCAGCCTGTGATTTACAGGAAAGATGTCAGTAGTAATTTCTTGACTTATAGTAACCTAAAACAATATTTGGATGTGAAGCAAGCCTTCAAACTCTGGAGTCTATAGCCAACAGCAGCATAACCCAACCAAGAGAGCCCCATTAAATCAAGATCACTATTTATAATCTAAAACACAGAGCAGACCAAAAAGTTGACAAGCATACAGGATTATATATATTAGCTGACATTTTACCCATACATTTAAGAAAATGCAGGAGGTTTTACATGTTTTTCAGGCAGTTTTCCCAAAATTAATGCTTTTCTCATACTAGGAGCCAGACATCTTCAGTATGCTTGCATGAACCAAACAGTCCTTCTTGTTTAAATTATGAAGGGTTTACAGAGGAAGTTGTTCACATATGATTTAATGCCTGGTTTATACGAAATATATTTCACTCACACCAAAAATTAAAAAAAAAAAAGAAACATACCAAAACCACATTTTTTCTGGCTGTTGATGGTATTTTCTGATTTATAAAGGGACAGAAAGGAAGAACCATTGACTCCAATTTGTCAACAAAATGAAACAAGAATTTCGTACTTTGCTTTATCCAGTGTTGAAATTTATGCAAATCAGTGCAAATCAGTGCAATCAATGAGATACTTGCTCAACATTTCTGTAATGCAAAATAAATTGTTTAAACATGAGTTTTTACTCTTTTTTCTTAGAGTCTCCCCACCAAGCACCAGCCATACATGGACATTGCTTTCTGGGCAAAACCCGGTCAGCCAGTGATAGCTTTTTGCCAGTGAGAGCCTATTGAAAGTGACACATGAAAAGTTTTCTTTTCATGCTGTTACAAAGACATGAATTCAAGCCAATGTCAATCCTTTACTCCATGTTTATGCAGAGAGCAATTTTCTGTTGATTAGATGTACAGAAAATGTGTAGTTGGTACATACCCATGAAGGCTAAAATGGGGTTAAATTTGGTTCAACAGTGGTGCAGTGTTGAATCATCAAAGTTATCTTGATCATCTTATGAATGAATTTTTGTGAGGTCTGAAATGATAAGCTCAACCCTAGTCCCAACTTTAACCCTAAGCACACTGTGTTTTGGAGAAAAGCAAAAACTAAACTTTTTTTTTTTTGGAAAAAATGTAAATTGGTTTTGATGCATGTCAGTTAAAACAGTCTTTTCTTTTTAATAATTCATGGGTGAAATGGTTAAATGAAGCACAAAAAAAGACTAAAAAAATACTATGCAGCTCTAAACTTTCCGTTAGAAACACAAACGCTAAAATATAATAAGATGCAATGAGAGAAAGCCATTTTTTTTTACCTTGCGTTTACTTAGTTTCACCTCAGTTGCTTCGGTTTCCTTTTCACCTGTGAATCCTGTACTATAGTGGCCTGCCAAACTTTGAGCAAGATAGCTTCTTATCCACAATAAATATGTCCTGTTACTTTGATGATAAAGGGGAACACTTACTGACTAATCTGTAACTTCCCCAGAAGATCTGAGCTGGCAGAGTCGGTTCATACAAGTGACACACCAGACGATTACACAATCTTTGAACACAGACCACAAAACTGCAACGCAGATACTTCTGAATGTGTCGTGTCTTGTCTTGAAGATAAAGACAGTGTTATGCTTCTGAATACTGGCATTTCTTCAGCACACCCAACACACCTGGATTCCAGGTATTCTATGTTAAAGGTCTTATTATTATTAATATTATCATGATATCACATCCTTTCATGATATCACATCCACTGTGCCTGGCATTAGGGATATCCTCTTTCACTGAAGTCAAAGAGTAAAGAAACTATTTAGAGCAGCCTGAAGCCTGAGCTTTTGGCTCATAGGGATTACTCTGACCTCATTACTTGACTAACTTTATAAATTTGCATGTTTGATATAAAAATACACCATTGTAACAGTATCTATCTATCTAGCAGGGCAGCACAATTAATTGAATTTTAATGTCAATCATGATTTTGGCTTCCCACAATTAAATGAGCATGAACTGCCTGCATGAGCCAATCATAGCTGTTCCCGGCACCGAGCAGCTTGAAGTTTCCTGGACTAATGTGGACGTTAAAAGACGGCTATGCAACAAAAATGCAAATGTCTGGCACAGCAGATGCTGTGTCCCTCTAAGCAGATCGTTATTTGTTTAGCAATTATTTTTCAAAAGTTGCAATACCTGCGCTGGCTGTATGCAAAACGCTGCAGGGGAAAAAGAGAGGGATTTCATAATTGCTGAGTACCTTGCTACAAGTTTTATTCACATCCATCATGCAGGTACAATGAATAGAGTGAAAGACTTTACATTATTTGTCTGCAACATGAAAGCACGTATCCATCCTGCCTTGTATCAAAGGTTCAGGCTGGTGGTGGTGATGTAATGATGTGGGGAATATTTTCTTGGCACACTTTGGGCTCCTTAGTACCAAATGAGCGTCATTTAAAAACCACAGTCTACCTGAGTACTATCACTGACCATCCCTTCATGACTACTTCCAGCAGGATAATGCACCATCTTATACTGATGGTTTCTTGAACATGATATTGAGTTCACTGTACTCAAATGGCCTCCATAGTCACCAGTTCTCAATTCAATATGGATATACAGATCATGGACGACAAATCTGCAGCAACTGTGTGAAGCTATCATGTCAATATGGACTGAAATCGCTGAGGAATGTTTCTAGCACCACTAAGTATTAAGGCAGTTCCCAGAAGGTTGATTCTGTTCATCTGGACAGAGCGTTTTCTGTGGGAGACAGAAAACGCTCTGTCTGTTTCTGTTTTCTCCCACAGAAGGGTCCAGTGAGTGTATATGTAATGTAATGTATATGTAAGATAATCAGATGACATAACAAGCTAAGATAAGATACTGAGATGATAATGAGATGATGTAATGTGAGTCATTTTCTTAAACATTAACAGTTTTTCCATGTTCCAAAAGTACAGTGGGAGACAAGTCTTCAGCTGTCAGGCTCCTTTTCTGTCAAACCAGATTCCATTTTTCACTGTCACTGATAGTTAGGGCTATCTTGCTATAGGACCAATCATTTCTTCTTCACTTCCCTCTTTTCACTCCTCATGCGTTTATATTAACCTGTGTCTGATCCTTCCTGTAGTTAATGTTTCATCCTGTTTGTTGTTTGTGGTCTCTCTGTGCTCCTCTTTTCTGTCTTCTCATCTGCCTCGCCTTCCCACCGTCACTGTCATTGTGAATAGACTTTATATTTAAAAAAAAAAAATCATCAGTTGAGTGTAAAGTCAGCGGATAACATGTTTCTTAACCTTAGTTTCAGTTTTAAACAGTGTGGTAAAAGCTTTTGCCAGCTGATGTTTCCACTTCAAAGTATCATTGTAACAACATTTGTTTCAAACAAGTTGAAACAAGAAAGGATTATCAGGTTTGGTAATCCCTCCCATCTATTTTTTACATGTGCTGAGGCTTCTGAGAAGACTGTAATCACACAGAAATATGGACAAGAACATTTCATGTGACAAATACTGTAAACGTTTCATTTAATTGCATTAATAGGGATAAAAGTATAAATGTGTGTTCTCCTATAGATCTGCCAGGGTCAGAAATGTAGTTAGATGATCCAGACAGGGAAAGATGATCCAAGTGTTTGACTAAAATACTCAAGAAACGTAGAAGAATTATAATATAATCATTAAGTTTAAAAAGGGAAAATGCCAAAAAGTCTAATAAAACATGAAATATGATTCTAAATGTAAAGACATCCAGTGTTATAAATGACTTACAGCTGCAGGAAATGTTGGTTTCCTGCAGATGGGAAGACCTGCTTCCTGAGCATAGATAAATCTGTAGTTACTGCCCATATGCAATAAACACACAAAGAGGTGGTACAAATCCAGCTTTATTCATGTGAGTCCGTTTGAACTGTGGTATGAGGTTTGCGTGAAAAGTAAGCTGTTTTCAAGCATGAACAGTGTAGAGGTGTGCACAAAAAAAGTTCACATGCAAAATTACTGTCAGTTTCATGAAATGTGTGCATTCTGGTGAATCACAATGATTTTAAATTGTGTCTGCGCCCATTTCTCTATATTAACATGTTTACCTCAAGGGGTGTCATGGAGGAATGAGGAAGTTGTTGTAAGCAAAACAAAAAAAAACAACAGATGAATTCAATCACTGAAGAAACCAGAAAAGGCACACCTTTCCAAACTGTTTTTTTGGGAATGAAGATGGTTTGAAAAAGAAAAAAAAAAGCTGCACTGCAGTAATCGAGGTGTTAAATGTTTATCCCCTGAGTCTGTGTCTCAAGAAAAAAAGAGAATGTTTGACAAGCTGATGAGGAAAAAATAGACCAGGAAAAAAGGAAGAAAGTAGGAAGAGGACACAGTGCACCTGATCTGTTGGCCCAAGATGAGAAACTCCCTGCAATTATTGAAAAAAAAAGTCGATGAGTGGGATATTGCCAAGAAAAGAGGGCAAGCATTTAATTGCTAAGCATTTAAAACTGATTTATGATAATTATTGTGTATAAAATGTTTGGAACTTTTTTTGGCTTCTGTTTTGTTTGGTCTCTGTATTGATGAATCCTAATAATGAAAGGGTTCCCCACTAGACTAAGTAAAAAGCCACAGGAGGGCCACAACCCAGTGTACTCCTCATGCCGATTCCACGCCCGAATAAATGGGGAAGGTTATGTCAGGAAGGGCATCTGCAGTAAAATTATTACCAAATCAATATACAGATCGGAATAATTCCACACTGGAGGCAGTTGATCCACTGGGGCAACCCCTAATAGGAACAAAGAAGAAGATGATCTAGGTATATTAAGCTAACACTTAAGCCTATGCTTGTATTATTATTATTATTATTATTATTATTATTATTATTATTATGGTGTTTTTGTTATCATCAATTTTCCTCTGCTTATCTGGTCCAGGTGCACCAGACCTCCCTCTCCTCAGCCTCCCTTTTGGGGGACACCAAGGTGTTCCCAAGCCAGCCTAGAGACACAAGCTCCCCAGCGTGGGCCCTGGGGTCTCCTCCCAGTGGGACATCTCCGAAACACCTCACATAGGAGGGGTCCAGGTATAGTCCATTCTACGACCATTTATTTTTGGTTGATATTGTTTTTGAAAACCAAAATAAAATTATTATTTTATTTGTGAATGAGGGCCTTTGTCCAAATTTGCCCTTTCTCACAGGTGGTAATGGTAGTCAGCTTCGGATGTGTTCTTACTTCTGGAAATACTTTGGTTTGGGTGAAGGTTTTACCTGAGTAGAGCGTGTAGAGGACAGTACACATAACACCCACTCACTCGCTGTAATTCAGTGGACTATTACTGGCACTATTCAAGAATGGCGTCAACCGGACATCACACGGACTTTGAACTAGGGAGCTGGCAGGTTAGCGACTGTTTAATGTATGATCCCACTACATCAGACATTTACTTACTCCATCTGTCTAGTTCAGGGCTCCAGTGCATGTGTGAAAATAGCTTTACTCAACAACCACTCACGATTGGATTCACAGGTTTTAGCCACTTGTAGAATCGCTGCCACTGATCTCTGAAGCTATTGTTCTACAAGTGAATCACTGCCTTATGTTTGTTGTATAAATCATGGTAAGCATCAGCTTATATTGTACAGTATGTAGAAAACAAACACATTGTCTTAGCCTCTTCCCTTGTCTTGCACTAAAGCTGATGTCAAGTCGGGTATTATGTGACAACAATTAAACAGTCATTGTGCATTTGTTAAGAGAAAGCGCTTTTGTTGTTTCTGATGATTATAGTGATTTTCATTAATTACATATCACTGTCGGTACAAAAAAAAAAAAAGAGAGGTGTTTTCACGTGGACTCCTCTGTAAACCACTGCAACACTTCAGCTTTGTTTTCTGTCACCCATTTGATGTTGGCTGTGGTCTTCTCTATGGCCTGCTCTAGGGCCATGGTGGCAGAGCCAAAACCAGCATTGAGGTTGTCTTCTTTGAATCTCTTAAGCTGGAGAGAGAAACAAAAACAAAGAAACAAAAGCAGAATTTCAGCATTTCTTGTATTTATTATCCTCTAAATGGCCTCAGGGAAATAGTGTGTTATTCTGTGTGGTTGTGTGGGCTGCATACCTCCTGTAACTCAAACTCTGTAGAGAACCTCTTTGTGATTCCGTTGACAAGATTAGAGAAGGAAAATGATCCTTTTCCATGTCTAAAAAAAAAAAAAAATGTAGTTCAGCAGAAGGAATTTGTCTGGTTATTTACCTATTTGTGGGAAAAGATGAGATAAATGTAAGCAGGAAACTCAGCAGTAAATTAAATATGGTAAACAATAAAGTCGGATGCGTGAAGCTCCAAAAACAGATAAACAAAACCAACACTGAAAATATGCATTTCATAATTGTTTTTCTACTTAACTCTTCCTGTGGGGCACGGGGGCGTTCCCAGGATTTTTTTTAAATGTGGTGTCAAGAAGAAGAAGAAGGATTTTATTGTGGACAGACCTCCTACCTAGCTAAACAAGCTTTAGGAGACGTGACTGCAATGTAAAAACATGGTAGCCACATTGAAGCAAAGGATTAACCACAACGTGATGAAACTAACAAATTCTAGTCGGGTTACAACCATAAATAGTTATTTTATTCTGAGCAGTAGAAGTCAAGAACAATGTGTAAACAAGAGGGTGTTACACCGAAAGCCTCCTTGTGATTGCTTTGGCCACTAGCACACTGCAACAGTCACCCATAGTTTGCATGGAAGATTTTTCTGCAAACACTGCTAAAGTTGTGCCTTACCACTGCAACCAAGACTTTTCAAAAGGGGCAGCTTTTACTCTGAATGGTCTCCGTTTCTGGTTTGTGTCTCTTTTTTTTTTTTTTTACAGTTTCACCACCACTAGGCGAGCATGTGGTGAGCGTTTGCAGACAAGTCTTCCATGCAAACTGTGGGCAACCATGGCAATCTGCTGGCAACCAAAGCAATCACAAAGAAGTTGTGGGTGCAGCACCATAAACCTCTTTGTGACCAGTTTCACCTAGCAACTGCCAGCAACCTCCAGCAACCACTCACCAACCAGTCTGAGAATACATATTTTTTCCCCAGTGACCAGTGGTTGCCAGGGGGTCACTGAGTGGTCTGTAGGCCTGTGTGACTAGGGCCTATTTAGCACAACAGCTTTCAGTGCTAATTATTATTATACTAACATTTTAGAGTTAAAATTACAACGATGCACTGAGGAGGACTTCACTTGTTTCCCCAGAAACAGAGGATCTGGACCCCCTTGATCCCACCCTAATTTCTTCTCATGGCTGCATTCATATGACAATACAGTTTAGGAGGTGAGAAGTGTCACCCCGGCCCCCCTTTAGAGACACCCCTGTAGGTAGGTAGGTAGACATGCTAGAATACTCAACAAACTGGTCGAGTAAGTGAAGAAGTTTTATTTCTTCTTAAATTCTCAGCATTTTCACCACCTGTGTGAACGCTGCTGTGGATTCAGTGTATAAAATCTTTTGTCTTTAATTATTCCTTTGAGAGTGCTAAATATTTAGAAACAAAGGGAGCTCTTACTGTTGGAAGATGTAACTCCATCTTGCTCTGACAAAGTTCCAGGCCAGCGGCATTCCCACAACATTTTGGGCGATATACCTGATGGTAGAGGTGGCATCTTGCTTACGGATCTTAGTTGGGTCCAGCGTGTACTCCAGGTACCTGGGTCAACAAATCCCCCAAATACTATGATCATTTCTGATGGAAAAATATGTGTTGGGGTACATGCTATCCTAAAGAGATGAATTCTGAGATCAGTCAAAGCTGCACAGATTATATTGCTAGCTATAGATATTTCTCAGTTTTAGTTTTACTTATACAGCACTAATTCACAAGGGAGAGGGAATAAACACCCAGAGTCCAGGAGATAAATTAGCATTAATGGTGTATGACAGTTTGTTAGAAGTGTGACCACCTTAATTTTTTAACAACATAATGGCGCATTTATGTTTAGGTAATAATACACAGCTTAATGCCTCAGGGGATTTTCTGTTACAGCTTTTCTTGATTTTGCATAGCCATCCTCATTATTTTGTATGTGGTGCCAAGGGAATGCAACCCCCTGACTTGCCTACTGCTTGAACTCATAAACTGATGAAAAATGAATTAACGTGCTTGTTTTACTGAATTTCTAGAACTGTATAAAAACAAACCCACCTCATACAAGATAAAAAACACAGTTGGTGGCCAGCATCCAGATGCAGAATGGATGGATGTAATTAAAGTAGCACTGTTTAGATAGCACCATCAGGGGTGGTAAATAGAGTACAAACCAACATGGAAAGCTCAGTTCAAGCCCCTTGTTTTTCTGTTGTGATGTGAACCGGTCTCTTCACTTCTTGTGCTACTGTTATCTCTCCACCTCACAGTGTTACATAAACAATTTTCAGTGGTTTTTACGTGTCATTATGGTGTAATTGCTGTGAGTGGTTGCTGTCTTATGCTACAAGACAGGTTCTAACTCTGTGTTCAAATACTCAACATATTAAGTGAATTTAATTCTAAATAATCAACCAACTTAGTGTCTTTGAAAAGCATTTACATTGCTAATACATTACTGTAATCCCACAAGTGCTGCACACACCTGTTCAAAAGCCAAGGCATTTTGCTGCAGGCCAGCGCCGACCTGAGCCTGGAAGCTTCAGATGCCAGAGTGGCATTCTTGAACATGCTCCAGGCAAAGTCCCACTCCTCCACACCACCAAAGGCTATGGCATGGCAGTAAACTGTGCTTTTCAGGTTAGGATGGATCCTGGTCAGCATAAAGAAGGTTAGAAAATGAATCCCAAATGCCCAAAACACTGACTCACTCCTCTCACACACACACAAAAACACTTGGCATGTACCTTGCTAGTTAGCTAACATCTGTGTAAACAGTCCAGCAGTCAAATTTATGAGGTCTAAATTATGACTGATGATGATAAGTAATCCTTGTCATACCACTCTAAAACCCTTACTTGCCTTGCAGTGGGCAGTGCAAGAGTCTTTGGATGTTGCCTGGACTAAATTGCTAATTGTCAACATCTGACAAAGTGTGGATAAAGGTATGTCTGAGGCTGGCATGGGAGGGACATCACTTCTTGTTTGTCATGATCTGCTGGCTACCGTTTTGAGCTTAGAATATGCATTAATGTTGATTAAAACTCTTGTTTTTAAAACCTCTGGTGTAAAGCCAAAGCCAAAACTCACATATTCTGACCATAGATTATATATAAAAGATAGATGTAAAAGTGAAGCCAGTGTGGAAGTGCCTTAAATCTGCATGAGAGCCCTCACAGGTTCAAATTTTAACACACAAAAGAATAGACTGAAACTAATCAGTACTCACGGGTTATGACCTGGATTTTCCATCCACTGTCTGTACCACCCTTTGATAAGCTCCCTGCAGCCTTCCACTCCCGCACTGCAGGCTACCCAAATAGCATTTATCTGATTATACCTGAGAAAAAGGTTAATAAAGAGAAAAAATGCATAACAACATTGCTTTTTGGTTGTATAATATTTTTTTAAAAATCTGTGTTTATAAGAATCCTTACTGGTCAGTGTGTCCTGTAGGTACTCTGGTCCAGTTAGCTGTAATTGTCTTGAAATACTCAAATAGTGGTTGTATTTGTTTCCTGAGGTATGCCTAAAATAAAATATCCAAACAACAGTTTTTTTTAATGTCCTGCCACTTGATTCTTTTACTTTAAACACTTCAACTGGGTGACAATAACAATTAGTATGTATAGTAAAGTAGGACTAACCTGTAAAGCTCCATAGACTTCAGTGCGGTCAAACATGAGAATGTAGTAGTTGAGGTTTCTCAAAGCTGACTCCCAGGGGATGTAGTCTCTCTCTTTGGACAGGTATTTGGTAGTTCTCAGAGCCAATGCTGTACTGATTATTTTGGCTCTGGGAAAAAAGAAACAAATAATTTTCACGCTGAATCTTAACTGTTTAATATTTTAAGCTAAGATTTTTTTTTTTTTTTACCTTGCCAGGTTGAATGCATCATCAATGATCTGTGCTCTGTTGATGATTGATAAAACCTGAAAGAAAAAAACATCACATGCAAAGGCAACCAAGCTCATGAGACAAAGCAAACAGACTTTTTTATTCTTTCCTTTTACAGTGTAGGTGTTTGTGGTTTCAGAAACCACATTTACTAATATGAAATGTAATCAATTGAAAATGCAATATGAAGAATGACATTTAACAAAGCCAGCACATTTCTGACAAGTAAAAGCTCTGAAATCGTGGGTTTTATCTGATCAAGTGGAAGGACACTCTGTTCTCATGTGATTGTTTGTTTTGTTGTCCGGCAATTGAAAAGGCATTCGAAAAGGTTGCCTGGCAGCTAAAAAGGACGGTTGTTGACTTGACTGCTTGGTTTTTCAAACTGCTTTGCCACTGAAGAGCCGCCTGGATGAGTTTAAAAAACTCTGAATTGTGATTTTACACCACTTACTGGAGCCATAAATGGTTTCAGAGGCTTCGGTACCACCTAAAATGAATGGTTCGTAAAAATGAAAACAAAAACTACACTCACTGGGCACTTTGTTAGATACACCTTGCTAGTACTGGGTTTGATTCCCTTTTGCCTTCATCCCCCACACCATTACACCACCACCACCACCTGAACTGCTGATAAACAGCAGGATGGATCCATGCTTTCATGTTGTTCACACTAATTTCCAACCCTACCATCTGAATGTCGCAGCAAAAATTGAGACTCATCAGAACAGGCAACATTTTTCCGATCTTTGTCTTTCCAATCTGTTGTACAATTTTGGTGAGCCCGTGCGAATTGTAGCCTCAGTTTCCTGTTCTTAGCTGACAGGAGTGGCATCTGGTGCGGTCTTCTGCTGCTGTAGCCCATCTGCTTGAAGGTTCATTCAGAGATGGGTTGTGTCATGTCGTTTTGTGCGTTCAGAGATTTTCTTCTGCATTCCTTGGTCATAACAAGTGGTTTTGTGAGTTACTGTTACCTTCCTATCACCCCGAAGCAGCCTGGCCAATTCCTCTGACCTCTGACATCAACAAGGCATTTTCTACTACTGGAAATACTGTGTTTGGTTTAAGCAAAGGTGTCTAGGGAGAGTTTGCAGGAGGCAGCACAGAAATGCTGGTAAATACACTATTAACTGTGCTGTTCTCACATCAGCGCAATCCAACAACACACAGAATTTGACCTAGGGGGCAGGTTAAAGACCGGCTAATACTGATTCGACTGTGACCACACCTCTGTCAGGTGGTATCTATAAAAGTTCAGGGCTGCAGTGCATGTGTTATTGACAGCTGAGTGTAAGACACAGCTAAGAATGTGAATAGCCATTGTACAGTCTCCAGTCTTCATTAAAATGCACACCATCTTACCTGCTCCTTTATTTATCTGAATGTGGACATAAAGTACAAACAAACCAGTCAGTGAATGGCTTGTGACTCACCTGATGGTTGGTGTTGAGCAGGGAAAGGAGACGTTCCCAGTTGTCAGGATCATAGTTCACCCTGAAGTATCCAGATACGTTTGTGTTTGCCAGTACCCAGCCCTCTCCTGACACTCTCATCGGAATGTGAGTGTCTAGTTAAAAATATAAAAGGATGACATGTAGTAGATTTGATTAACTTCATGAGTTGTAGTTGAGTCAACTAATCTGGTAGGAAACAAAATATTTTGTTACCTTGCACGCAGAACTAAGTGCAGTAAACGTTATTACCTGTCTTTTGAAGGAGCCAGTATTGTGGCTGCTCCACACCCGTCTTCATCCATTTAATAGGGACATACCAGGAGTAACTGGACAGAAACAAAGACAAAGATAAGACATAAAAAGCTGTTTTGTTTGGGTTTCAACTAGATCCAGAGGAGAGAGGTGGCATTCACATACAGCATATTCGTTGTGTTAACCGTTGATGCTCAGCGTCAAAGAAATCTGGGGGACTTTGCTGGTGCAATCATCAAAGCAACAAGGACCAATCACTCACAAGGCAAGCTAATGGAGCTTTGATTAGTAGTTAACCTTAGCTAGCTGCCTGTGACTCACACATGAAACAGGGCAACTATACTGACTGCAATGGCCAACTTCTCCTCCGTTTTGTCCAGAGACAAGCTGCACCAGAAATCACCTCACTTTCTCCGGATATTACTTTCATAACACGATTTGGGTGCTAGCAGCCACACTGGATTAATACATTTGATTTTTATTGCCTGGTGTCTGAAAAGGTAAACTTGTCTCAACTCTTCAGTGGAAGCAACACAAGCAAATTGGATCCACAACTCAGTTCAGCAACACGTGACAGCAGCCCATTCAAAGTGAATAAGAAGTGGGAGCCTGAAACAGCATAAATCTCTTCATTTATCATCTACATGGAACTTAAAGGACAAGGTAAAACTGATTCCTACTTGAACTGAGAGGGTCTGTCCACTACAGAGTCTGGATCCAACAGGAAGTGTTTCTGTGTGATACTTCCTGTCCGGGTGTCAATAGTGACCACTGGGAACCCCATCTGGAGAGTCCAGCGGTTCATGATGTCTTTGACAGAGTGTGGAATATGCGTCCCTGGTGTCCTTTCAACTGCCTGACAACAAACAGAGGGTAGCAGGAGTTTAACGTAATCACACACACCCAAAAATGCAGTACCAGTGAGCTCATGCATCTTAACCAACCTGTTGGAGATGGTCCCACAGGTCTGTATACACGGTGTTACTGAAAGCAAATGTGTTCAGGTAAGACTGAAAACACAAAGAGAGAGAGAGAGATCACAAAAGAAGGAACCAATTATGAGTTTACAAGGAACAAGTTTTGACAGTCTTGTGGTTTCCACTTACCATCATTCCCTCCACTATACTCTACTATACTAACACACACACACATGCACAGATACACACACACGTAGTGGCAGCAGCAATCAAGTGATGAGATCATACACCAGAGCTTATACTCACACTGAGTCCTCTGGCAAACACAGGCTCAGTGAGAAACTCCGAGAGCATCCTCAGCACCGCCGCGCCCTGAAAACAACAAACCACCAGAATTTGGTTGGTTTGAATTTCTTATTACAGCAAATGATTTTCCTGTCAGCCCAAAGCAAACATTTAATTCAATTCAATTCAATTTTATTTATATAGCGCCAAATCACAACAACAGTCGCCTCAAGGCGCTTTATATATTAGAGTAAAGACCCTACGATATTAGACAGAAAACCCCAACAATCAGACGACCCCCTATGAGCAAGCACTTGTCAACAGTGGGAAGGAAAAACTCCCTTTTAACAGGAAGAAACCTCCGGCAGAACCAGGCTCAGGGAGGGGCAGCCATCTGCCGCGACCGGTTGGGGATGAGGAGAAACAGAAGAGAGCAGAGGGAGACAGGACAAAAAAGGCACACCTATGGGAGAGAGACAGGGTTAATAATAGCTAATGAT
>VUQI01025157.1:0-12411 GCA_015106735.1 Paratilapia polleni | reverse complement strand
TTTTCTCCATTCATAGTGGAAACTCTCCACGAGCCTGGTTAGATTACACGCTAATGATGTCATCAGTATAACATGGGTGTCGTTATCTAGCTCTGGGGTTAATTAAGCAGTCTGAAACAATAAAAATGCATTGCAATTTTAGGCATATTAGTACTATTTTATGCAAAATTCTTTGTAAGAGAATTCACACTGTCAAATTAAAGCCTTTACTGAGGGTAAATATGTCAGGTTTTACATGTAGTGATTCAATTAACAGTAAGAGAGCAGTGTTGATGTGTAATCATGCTCATTATTTAAGTAATCCTATTGGACCACAAGATTAGAATCATGTTCCTCTGATCAGTCAAAAAAATCAAAGTGGGATTACTCCGGCCGTATTATGGATTTCTAAGAAGATTAGGGGCTGAAACACTCATTATAATCTAAGAATAATTCATTTCCCGATTGATTGTTGATAAAAATGTACTTTGCTGGGTGAAAAATGTCTGGGAGTCAAGAGTCAGAGCAGTTATCTGAGATCAAACACTCACCTGTCCTAAGATTTATGTCATCAAGTCTCTTTTTACCAGCTGTGTCCATGGCAACAAAACCCTACATGTGATATACTTGAAATCTGACAGCTGATTGGTGTGAACATTTTGATTTCACAGTCTGAGAATGTCTATTATGCCTCTCTGGAGAACAATCAGCTTAGAGATGATCAGATTTAGAGCTATCATGTCGATTTGTCAAGAAGGAGGTGGGAAAGATAGAAATGAAAAAGCGGACACGCTGCAATATATGAAGAAGGCATCTGTGTTTGCATTTATCTTGTGTAACATACGGACTTCTTATTCCAGTCATTATTTAAACCAGTCTCCCTGTGTTATTTCATTGAATTAGCTCAAGGAATCAGTGTAGAACATCCAAAAGAACTTGTAAAACATGTTGCACAAAAACTCGGGGTGTGTAATTAATCATGTGGAAATTAAAGTAAAAGGAGAGGGTTCGACCTTGTCCTCTGAGGGTTAACCCATGTCCGCAGAACAGGACTATTTTTACATTATTTTCAATTATCATCTGAAACAGACAGGGACCCTTGAGGAAGGTAGCCTCATTTTTGCCAAGTCGCTGTCATTGAGTCACATTACCACATTCTTTATATAGCTGAGCTGTGGAAACACGGTCAGCTGGCTCACAGTGTCCCTCACTTCTATCTCCCTTAAGATTAAAGACATGGTTTGATGGAAATGTTGAATACTAATTGTTCCCTACAAACTCTTTGACAAAGTAAAAGTGTGTTACACTGAGAACTTATATAAAACTTATATAAAACAAAATTATTTTGCTGTAGCCCCTTACATATACAATGGCAGAAAGACTAGTGTTGACAGGTACATTCACAGTGCATTATTTCTTAAAACTACCCTTTATAAAAATGTCACTGAAGAATTATGCAAAAAATGCCACTTGACTAAACCCATAAAAGCATTCAGCTGTGCACATAGTGTCCAGGATAATGACTTTAGAGATACTGTCTTGTTGTGCATGAAATACTTCTTCGTTTAGTGTGACAGCATCTTAATTAATACACACTCTGGGGGTGTTAGACTGGACTGGGTGCCTGTGGTGATTGGCAGATAGATTAATACTGTCAGACCCTGGAGATACATGTCACATTCCACTTGAAGCCATTGTTTCTTGTTTCAAGGACAGTTCCTCCACCCCTCGATGCTGCCCCTCCACTTCTCCACTGTTTCTGCACTGAGAAGGGGTCTGTGAGGGTCAGCATCATTTAAACAAGTCTCCAAACACAAATGGTGGAGTGGATCCCATAGGAGAAGGAGCACTAAACATTGTGACACCGTTCTGTCACTCCTCTTCTATAATTGTATGAAATGCAGTTAAGACCTTTGACAGATGTTCTGCTAACGACTTATATTACTGTATTATGGACTGACACATTGCTAAACACCTTCCCAAAACACTGGTTGTCCAATCATAGCTGAGTTATTGTGACAAGGTGCTGTAGACCTACACATGCCAATGAGGGTTGCGTGGGGTTATAATACTCAGTATCTAAACAAAATTGGAGGATTGTGTCCTTTCTAAAACTAATAAGTGCAAAAGCCTAAGAAGTGGATTAAGCAGTGTTCTGATCTGCTCTAATGTAAGCACATCCAGCCATGTGAAAAAGGATGTTTTCACACCACTCTGTAAGTACACACTTACTGCTTCCATAAGAATTAAGAGAGTAAGTAGCAGCCAGGTGTTGCTAATCAAATGCATTTTATTAATTGATCATCGGCAAGCGTAAGAACCTCTATAAAAGCAGAAGTTTTGGCAGTTTGCTGATCTGGAGCATTCATGCTAAGGAGGAAAGGCATCAGTAATGATCTTAGAGAAGCAATTGTTGCTGCCCATCAATCTGGGAAGGGCTATAAGGCCATTTCCAAACAATATGAAGTCTATCATTCTACAGTGAGAGAGATTATTCACAAGTGGAAAGCATTCAAGACAGCTGCCAATCTTCTTCATCTTGAGGCTTCAAAACAGGACTTCAGAAACCATTGGGCAACATCATGGTAGCCATCTTTTATACTGTCTATGTTTTTAACCAGGGAAATGGCCACGTGCTGGCCATTAAAAAGAATGCAGGTTTAAAGTGCTTCCGTCTATGGTTGTAAACCAAAACCATCATTATCGCCTCTCCCACATGACATGAATGTGGCATAAGCCAATTTGTTTTCAAGTGATAGACCATGACACAATAACAGTTATTAGTAGCGGAGGCCAAAGTATTTGTGTAGTTTTGCAGATTCAGTGCTAATATTGTGAGTGTCAAAATTTGATGCTACTTGAGAGGTTTTATGTTGTGATTAATTAACTGTTATTGTGCTGAACCTTGGAAGAAAAAGTGGTGATTTCATCACTGACACGTCTCTTGACACTCTTGGAGCATCCTTCATGTACTCATTTGTTCCTACTATGTTTTTAAGGTCAACAAATAAATCAAAGACAGTCTGGAAGCCAGAGGTATTTTACACACAGCTTTAACTCCACCAGGGGCTGTATTTCATTTCCCGGAATCAACATTTTATTTCATTTTTTCCTGCCCTGTGTTTCTTTCCCATATGGGTTCCTGTTTGTACTCTGCTTCAACCCTGCCTTGGGCTCAACTTTGGAATGAGTCTGCCTCTGCAAGATGATTGGCGGTTGGGCTCCAGCCAGGGACAGCTGGTCTCTAAGAAACTGTCTTGGTGTTTGGAATACATTAACGGCCACCACACTGAAGGTGCCTTGATGTAGTCGAAGAAGTCAGGCTGCTTGTGACACCCCATCTTCTTTCAATATCGTGTTTGACATTTGGGATGTAGATATATTTCTTTCAGCATTTCTTGAAATGAATTCATTCCATCTAGTTATTTTTTTTCTATGTCTCTGCAGTGCATTAGAATCATATTAACACATGGCTCTGTCAGTCACAGGCAGTGGCTTTTTTTTTTGTTGTTGAAATTGCCTGTTTATGCTTTTGTTGAAAACACAGTCACTAAGCATCCCCTTCAGTCAATCTAAATATTTTATTTATCAGGGACTGACAGAATATGCCCCAGAGTTTTAATGCTGCATTTGTTATCATCGCTTAATTGCAAACTACATGTTTAACACTCCACTGGGCCATGGATGATTCAGAATTGCTCGATTTAAAATGACTGCAGTGCCAGTCAATGAGGGATGGGAGATTCTCATCCAAGGCTGCACTGTCACAATTCAAAATGACAAAAGAGTGTGAAGGGAAAATATCTTAGCTAACTTTACATTGTTTCCTGTTATTGTCTCCCTGAGTATCATAGGTAGTTGACATGCATTAATTTGCCTAGTGAAAATTCTGTTTAGATGTTTGTTGTGTTTAAAGTTGATCTGATATTACCAGAATTGGGCAGTAATTATTGTGTTGCAATAATGCAATTAGTTTTTCTAGTAACATACCTCCAAATCTCAGCAATGCTTTGCTCCTTGTCTTTCTTCAGTGACGTTGCTTTGCCTGGACACTTGGCCTCAGTCACACAGGCCTAGAGACCAGAGACCCCCTGGCAACCTCAGGTCGCTAGAGAAAAATGTGTACTCCATGACCGGTTGGTGAGTGGTTGCTGGCTGTGACTAAGTGTAAGTAGTCATAAAGAGGGTGCTGCACTGAAAACCTCCTTGTGATTCCTGTGGTCACAAGCAGACTACTGTGTTAGTTTGCATGGAAGATGCCAACTTGTCTGCAAACATTCGCCAACTAACCACCAAGAAGTCGTAAAACTTGACACAGTGCAATGGAAACCTGAAATGGAGAACATTTGCCTTGAGAGTAAAAATTGTGCCTTACCACTGAAACAAACACATTTCAAAAGGTGCAACTTTTACTTTGAAGGCGAACATTCTCCATTTCTGGTTTGCATTCACTTTTCAGAGTTTCTTGGTGAGCAGTTGGAGAGTGTTTACAGACAAGTTGGCATCTTCTATGCAAACTGACTGGGTGACTGCGGCAGTCTGCTAGCGATCAAAGCAATCACAAGATTTTCGGTACAGTACCATATACCTCTTTGCAACCAAATTCACCTAGTAACAGCAAGCAACCTCCAGCAATTACTTACCAACCTGTTGGGGAATACACATTTTCCCTAGTGACCTGTGGTTGCCAGAGGGTTGCCAACTGGTCTTTAGGGCCTAACTACAGAGATTTTTTTTTTTTTTTACCCCCAGGTATTTCTCCGCCTTGAGCACTTCATTCACTCTATTATCTAGTATCTAGTGACACCAAACAATCCTAGTCTTATCCCAGCAAATATTTCGACATTGAATAACCATTGGCTGGCTATCTCGATGTCTAGTTATGGTTGAAAAATAGTTCCACAAGGAAAATTTAGCCGAAGTCGCAGATGTTACCACTACGTCCGTTCAAGATATGTCTAAAACAAACCTTTAGGCTTCTATTGGAGCTGATGACAGTTTAAAAAGATGTCTCACTCACAAGAATTGTTTGCTCAAACTAGGAATAAAACACAGACTAAGTGATGTTTCATGCACACATTAGTGTACGTCAGAGTCAGCGATAGTGATAAACAATCAATGTCTAAAATGAAAAAAAAATAGCACTACTATTGGTCTATCCTCTTCACACTCTGTAGAGTAAATTGACAGTCAGCTAAACATCTTCCTAGTCAACAACCTGTGGAAATAAACTTGCTGTGGTTAATGGGGTGGTACAGTGGTTAGCACTGTTGTCTCACATGACAGTGCTAATGAATCCACCGGCCAGCTGCAAACTCCAGCTGTGGAGTTTTTCCCCTGCCTGCGTGGGTTCTCTCCAGGTGCTCCCACAATCCAAAGACATGCAAGTTAGGTTAACTGGTGATTCTAAATTTGCAAAAGGTGTGAATGTGAGCAAGAATGGTTGTCTGTCTCTCTATGTTAGCCCTGCGACAGACTGGTGACCTGTCCGGGGTGTACCCCGCCTCTCATCCTATGACAGCTGGGATAGGCTCCAGGCCCCTGGCAATCCTGAAATGGATAAGCGGAAGAAGATGGACAGATGGATGGATAGATAGTTGGGTGAAGGTAGACAGTTACATTTACCAGTGTTGGTGGCTGAAGTGTGTGCAGAAGAGCTGAAGAGTTGCAGCAAAGGAGAAGTAATAAGATGGACAGAAAGTCATGGTCGCTGGGTTTTTTCTTGTTTCAAGTTTGGAACCTTTAGTTAATGTTTAATTTGGAGTTCCTGTTTAGGGTTCTGTTATCTTTTGTTCATAGATTTGTGATAGGATATTCCTGGTTTGATTTCCTTTTATTCTATAGTGAGTTCGATCCTTTGTTGTTTTTTTTTTTATCTTTGATTTGTGTTCTAGTAAAGACTTTTGGTTGTGTTTCCTTGTGTTTCATTTTCTGTTCTGAGTTCATTATTCTAGCCTTCCCTGTGTTATTTTTGTATCATGTGTGAATTCTTGTCTCTGTGTTTAGTTGTTATCTTCTGGGTTATTTCCTGTTTTACTTTGGTAACTGGTTGTCTATTTTGTCTTGCTTTGAGTTTTGCTTCCCCCTTGTGATTGTCTTGATTGTATACACCTGTGTCTCATTCACACCTGAGTCAGTCTACTATCAGTTTGTGACTGAATGGGGTCAAGTTGGCAATTACATACCAGAATGACCTTGTTTTTGATAATATGGTGATCAAGTGTGATAAATCAGCAAAAATTGCAAATCTGTTGCTGTCTGCATACACAGAAATTCATGTTAACTACTTACATTCAGAGTCCAGGCAGAACCTCAGAGATTTGAAACAGAAATTCAGAAATTCCTCATAGTTGCTCTATTTGTGATTTAACGGGTGATTTAACTGTGAATTGACACAGACACTTGGCAACCTCGCTTTTATATAGGAATATAACCAGAATACAACCAGTTGACAACCAGCTGAGTCGAGTCCCCTAATGCAAAAAGATGTGTTACAGGTGAGTTGCACTCATCGGTGTAGACTGACGTAGATTGATTACAACGTGTTGGCTATCTGCGTTTATAAATTAGATGGCAACTATTTGCAAACCTTCAATCTGTTTGACAATGATTGCTATTAGCCTGAGTTGGACTGTGATAAAGACAGATTGCCTCCCACCAAGCGACCTCTGCAATCACCTTGCAATCGAAAGTCACCGCAACTACTTGGAATTGGTCTGACAGCAAAAAAATTCTGTGCAACCACTGATTTTCCCTAGTCGCAGGGAGGTTCCCATCCTATTTTTACTATAGTGTGACTGACTGAGTCATTAACCAACCTAATAAAAGGTTTGTTATCTGCTACTTCTGTCTGCCTTTTGAGTCCCGCATTCCAGGTCCTAACTCCTGCACAATCCACACAAACAGCATTTTTTGTCCCAGAAGACTGACATTTGTTCTGAGCCTGAAAATAAATTGAATAAAACTAAAACAACATCTAGGAGAAGACAAAACAGTAGAAAAAAGGAACAAAAAACAGACAGTAAAAATGAGGGAGACCAGAACACGGGGCCGCGAATGTCCCAGAGGCAATGGGGAAATTACTGATAAGTTTAAACCTTTTCTGCAAACATACAAACCAGCATCATAGGTAGCCTACCTTTCACCATCATCCTAAAGTGAAAAAGTTGAAGTAATAACATCAAATGTACTTTAAGAATCATTTCTGGCATTAAAAAGGCAAAAAGGTATTCAATAATGGTGGAAAACATTCCTTACATTCTCCCATCTTAAAGCATTTAATACTCAGACAACACACAGAAGCAACTTGAAAAGCATGGATTAAGACCATGTGTTGCTCAAAAATGGTGCTTCTGTTATGAGTAGAACAGTGAGACATGTACAAACTTAAACATCCAAATGTGCTATATATCCATTACTATGGCCATAAACGTGCCCCTTGCTCCACTTCCAAACCCATCCCAGAGGCATTCTTTCACCTCCTGGAGTGTCTCCTCTGTTCCTTTTCCAAATCTCATCATAAAGAAGTGTTCCTGAAGAAACTATTAGTAGGGGTAGAGAACTTGTCCAGCTGTCCAAGCTGGCATGCCACATTGAGTCTGTGAATGCCACTCTATAAGACCTTTGATCCAGACTTTAGGGATTAATCAGCATCTCTAGCTAAGGGAATAAAAAAGATTTTGGAGATTCAGTATCATTTACATTCTTGCCATGTTTCAGATGCTGCTCTCGGGACCTGCAAAAATGCCTTCAGAAAGGAACAATTGATTTGGTGCAGAAAACAGCAGTTCAGAGCACACTCCAAAGTTACTGGAATAATAAGAACAATCTGTAACTTTACGATGACACAATTAAGTTGAACTCTGACCTTTTGGATATGTCATGAATCCATAACTTTATTTTATTGGGCACATGTGAGGAGAAAAAGTCTTCAGAACTGCCATTATATTTTGGTTTATAAGGATTCTGAGGTCTATTAATTGATAGAATAGGTCTCTGATATGAAGTTCACTTTGGTTTGACACAAGGCAAATCAAATCCAAAGCGACTAGGAAAAATCAGCAGTTGCCCGGCGATTGCATTTAAGTTCTTTGTATTTGGTGACACAGGTTGTATGGTGGGAGGCAACCAAACTCCAAATAACTGTGGTCTCACTTGTACTGACTGCAATAACTCTTGCCGAAGGCTAGCAAATAATTGCGGTCTAATTCATAAACACAGACAGATTGCCAACACATTGCAATCAGTCTGCACCGATGAGTGCAACCTTTCTGCATCGCATCTCTTTGCAATAGGAGACTCGACTCAACTGGTTGCCAACGTGTTGTATTCTGGGTATATTCGTATATATAAGCAAGGTTGCTGAGTGCCTATGTCATTTTGCAGTTAAATTGCCATCCTGCAGCAACTATGTCAATATTTGTGGAGGAATTTCTGAATTTCTGTTTCAGATCTGTGAGGTTCTGACTGAACTCTGATTGTAAGTAATTAATGTGAATTTCTGAGCATGTAGATGGCAACAGATTTGCAACAGATGGTAACAAAATTGCGATTTTCCATCTTATTGCCATTTTATTGCCATCTTGGCCCATAAAAGTAGCTTTGAGGATGGCAACTTATTGCAAGTGGTTGCAGGCAACGAGATCACAAGTTCATTGCACACAGTCGCAATAATTTTGCTGCGGTCTCAAACCACTGTTATCCTGGTGTGATTGTAGCATTAGATAGAGTGGTGGCTATCAAAGGAAGCTCCAGCAGAAATTTGATTAGCAGATCCAAGGTCAGTTTTCTGCAACACATTACTGACATGGTCATTAAGCTGATTCCAAATCATCTTTATGGCATTTCACTTTTTTGGATGTTACCAGACTTTATGGAAAAAATTGTTAAACGTAAAATTGTAAATTACCACAATTTTGGCAACCTCATTAGGCAGACATGTTCACAGCTTATTTGTGTTTCTGTGTGGCTGATGATTGATTACTTGCTACACTCACTATGAAATTCTAGGGACTCTATGCAAAGAAAAAAAATCATCCCACGGATTGTCAGGAGCTGCCTCTTTGAAAAAATAAATAATTCATAAATGTTGCCAACTCTAACCTATTACTTTTTGCTGTTGAGTAGTTAGTAAATATTATTTCCCCTTTTCCAGTGGGAAATAAAATTATTGCCACTGCTTCACCATCAAGAAGAGTTGGTTAAATATGTCAGATTAGAGGTCAGCTGGTAGAGTTTAGAATAATGCACTAACTATTGCCAGGGTTAGTGGGATTTCACAACTGTAGTCACTGTTGTTTGTATCTCTCTGTTGTGAAGATGACATTGCTGAATGCACCACAGCCAAGGACAGCCCTCCTCTTGCCTTTTGTAGCCATGTTTCGCCCGCCTATTGAAGTTGCCTTTGCAGCTTGGCAGGTGAGAGTGTATGTGTGGCCAAGTCCCACTGTGAATGACCTCCATGTCCTCAACCTGGCCAAAGCTGCCATCGCTATAATGGCCATCATATCTCAGCTCCACTGTTCCTGCTCTCCACTTTCCGTACACTTTCTCTGTGCCCCTCTCTTATTCTTTCGCTCTGCCTGAAATTACTGTATAATTAGTGATATTAAATGTAGGTCTGTTGAGGAAGCTGTATGATTTAACAGGTATTTTTCCCTCACCTCAATGGACATGTTCCAATTTACACAGCAATTACAGTGAAATAAATCTGCTTTAAGAAGTGGACTCAAAGAAACTTGATGGTATAAGCAATATTACTGTTGTTTTTTTTTCTCTGTAAAATAACCACCTACTATTTGCTGAAAATTACTGCTGTGATAATGGAGTTAGTGTGCTGACAGATAGCCGCAGCTTCGCCAAACAGCGCAAGTACACAACCACCCGAGGCAGTCTCATCAAGTCAAATAATACATTTACAAAACATTTTGTTCTCTACAGTACATTAAGCAATTCAGTTTTCCTACCCGCTATGTGAATATCCTAAAACAGTATCAGTCACCGCAACCAACTGGAGCAAGAGCAAAAGCATGCTTTTGAAAAGTAAATAAGTGACATTAATGCAAATCGAATTAAGTGACCACTGTGTTTAGAAAAGAATCTGAGCTGAAACAGCAGACTGTGGTCTACTATTTTTACTACAATTCTTATTCCCTTCACGAAATTAAAGTTCTGTTCACATCCAACATGGATGGATCATGTGAATGATCTTGCCTTGCAGTGAGCTAAAAGTGTATTTGAGATTATGTGCCTCCCAGCTGGTCAATTCTACTGGTCAATTCTTATATGAATGCAAAAAAATATATAATTGTATTATTTTTTTTTTTTTGTTAAGAATAAGAATCCCTGAATGTCCTGCAGGGGCTACATTTCATTTTAAAAAGACATACTGTTGAACTCGATGCATATAAAAAGACCAAAAGTCTGCTGATAAATTTCCAGGAACAGATGTTTGCAGCAGCCCTCCCTTGATTTCTTTTACACTCAAGAGAATTTGAATGCAAAAGCTGGATTGGGCTCCTTTCCCAGACAAAAAGAAAAAAACAAAAAAAAACAGAGGTGCTGGAGCACAGAACGTGGTTGACCTCTTGAAACAACATGTTCAATTCACTGTTTGTGTCTGTTTTTTGAGTGATTCAACTACACTCGAATTGACGCAGCCAGATGGTATTATTAGTTCACTGGCTCTGAGCATTACAGAAACAACTCCTGCATTGCAAGAAGCTCAGTGAATTTTGCTGCAGTGTACTGTAGATGAGCTCAGGAGTAATGTTCAGACTGGAGTTTGGTGTTGCCTTTAGTTACTTATTCTTCAGTTATCTGAAGTGAAAGCAAATATCTAAACACGTGTATTTAATATATCACTGGGAAATAGGAAAAAGAAGTGCCAACTGGCAGCAGCACACAGTGGTGACTTGAGACAGTGGTGACTTGAGACAGTGGTGACTTGAGACAGCAGTGACGATACAGCATTATGATAATTATGTTGAGATTTGGTGGTGGCTGATATAATGATATTACAGAACATATAGAGTGGAATATAGCAATCATGGCATAAACAGAGCTGCAAATCAGTGGTGTTTTAGGCTGGCAGGCCATTTTAGGCTGACAATACAGTGTGAAAGCTAGAGGTGAGATTTATATAGTTATTTATAGATGAGAGAATGCTGCTGAGTGCTTTTCAACAGCACTGTAACTACAGTGTCGTTCTGTTCAGGTAGAAAGTCAGATACATGATATTCAGTACAGTACATTTAAAGATCAGCTAGTGCTTGCTTAACTCCAGTCCATATAGTATACTACTACCAGCACAACATAATTGTGAGTTATTCCTTGCTAGTTTCAATGTCTAGCATTAAAGCTGCAGTCTTTTAGAATTTAAAACAAAATAAAACTCTAGATTTTAAAAAGAAAGTTCTCCTCCTGCAGTTCTGTCCTGTTTTTTAAGGCAAGGCCCCTCCCACCAGATGACCACACTAAAATATATCTGTAATTTAACAAAACTTTTCCTATAAATTTTACAGAAATTTCCTGTTATTTTTAAATACATTTAATTTCAAAAAAATTACAGAAAATAGACTGTGTGAATTAACATTTCTAATGTAAAATAACATGAAAAACCTGTAACTGCGAATAAATATAGAATTTTCTTTTTTTACGGAAAAGTGAGTTTTTTTCCCCCACATAAAATACAGCGGTTAAATTCTAGTTTAAGGCTGTAAATATATATGTAAAATTTGATGCAATTAGTGAAAACATTTGAAGAAGCAGAGTTTCTGTAATTTTACAGATTTGTTTGTTAATTAACAAATATGTGTAATTATGGAAGTTTTCACCATAAAAATTGTCTCAATTTTTTGTGAGATACACACAACATATTATAAAAAAATTAATAAATAAAAAATTCCCCACTTTTCTTCGTCTTTTCATCCTTCAAGCTCGGGTTCTCTCACCAGAGCAGTTTCACAATGGAGTGTGGTATTGTGGCACTTTTAATAGGTTTTTGTACAGTACATGTAATGATTCACTCACTTTGCCTTCCACAATCAAAGATGACTGACAAATGTTTTCATGTCATAACAGTGTGTGTGTGTGTGTGTGTGTGTGTGTGTGTGTGTGTGTGTGTGTGTGTGGCCTCTTGAGCTTGAGGGTCCTGTGCAGTATCTTAGCTGTTCCTAGGACTGCGCTCTTCTGGACAGAGATCTCAGATGTCATTCCTGGAATCTGCTGGAGCCACTATCCCAGTTTGGGGGTCACTGCCCTGAGTGAAGATGTGGAAGGTGTTGCCTTCACCTTCCACATCTTCTCTAGCTCTTCTCTCAGCCCTTGGTATTTCTCAAGCTTCTCGTGTTCGTTGCCATCACTTGGGATTGCTACATCTATCACTACGGCCTTCTTCCTCTGCTTGTCCACCACCTCTATGTCAGTCAGGAC
>VUQI01025156.1:0-17250 GCA_015106735.1 Paratilapia polleni | reverse complement strand
GAACAAATGATGTGTTTTTGTGACAGGGTGCTAGTAACAAAGTGCCTAAAGATACAATTTAAAATTTGTTCTTTGCTAAGTTGTCTGTTATGTGTAGACATAAAACTGGCTGATCCTTTGAGTTATGCTTGAATGACTCATAGATTAGTGTTAAGTGACTTAACAAATGATGACCAAGAAAACTTTCAAAAACAATGCAAGAAAGTCTGGCTCCCTGAAAACAAAATATGAAGAAAATAATGTGACTAAAGACTTTTGCACAGTACTGTATGTCCTGTAATGAACAAGATCTGGATATGACCCTCTGATTTCAAATCTTTTCTAATCCAAACCTCCACATCCATCTCTTGAACCTGTCATTTTCCTTTTCCATTCTCTGGTCCACATCCTTATCCATTCCATTGCTATACAAGCTGACAGTATCCCTCAACAATCCAAATAGGTTTGTCTTCTTTTCTCTGGGGTTCCCAGCAGACAACAGCCTAGTGCTGTCATCCATGTCTCCCTTTGTCATGCCTGTAAAATCTTACTTAATAAGGACAAGCTACAAAAGAGTGTTTTCAGATATTTGAACACTACCTACATTATTTTCCTTGAGATGGAAAAAAATGAGAGCATGCTGTGTTACTGTGGCCCATTAGAAGTAGAATCTGCAGACAGTCCTTATGAGCGACCTACAAAAACATTCATATTGCTTTGATTTCTGTGATGAAGACTTGGCTGACACAGGATGGTGTGGTTTCTCCCCTTGGCAGCAGGAAAGATTTAACTGGCTCCTGCAGGGAAACATGGGCAGACTCACAAAGCAAACACTAACACAGATACTCATTACAAGCATGCATAATATTTGCATGCACACACAAACATACATTACAGTGGATATGCACATTTTAATCTCCACTTACAGTGGCATAGTGTATACATTCACAATCACAAAACATTCCCCAACACACACTCACACTCACAAACACTTGCAAGTGATGCAATGTGCTGATACAGAGTCTATTCTGGGAATGTGTGCTCATTGGTCAAACACCACTACACAACAGAAAGTCTACCTTTAGCCTGGTCTTCAACAGTTTATGTAGACTAAAAACACTTCTAATGATCATAATGGCTATTTCATACAAGATAAACTTAAAATAAATCTTGAATTTCTTTTACACAAGGTACATGGCATGGCAGCTTGAGCTTTGCCCACATATGGAAGCAGGAAGCACAGGGCATTAGCTTTTACAATAGCCCTTTGCACACTGCGTCTAGTGCAATTTGACCATGCAGAAGAGCCCAGATCACAGAGGGTCTCGAGATCAATCGATGGCCTGAGTATAAGCGAGCAGATGAGGACACCAGTGTCACAGCACTTGGTTGTTCCCCTCTAAAGTTTAGTAAAGTGAGTGTAAAGGGATATGCCATCTTATGCCAAACGAAAATTGTCACAAGCTGAACAGACGATGAAGCAACAAATTGCAAAGAGCTCACTGATCCTAAGACCCTCTGTGACCCAGGCCCTTCTGGGTGTTCAAATTGCAAATAATAAAGATTTTGAAAAATGTCTTCAGTATCTAAAGTTGTTTGATAAAAATGATATGTCAATAATATTATATACAGTAGAACATGTGAACACCAGTGTTGTTTCTCCATTTCACAGCTACATGACCATATTAGAAAATGATTTTCACACAGAAGGACTCACAGCTAATAGATGAGCCCAATATAAAAATGTAGGTAAAAAGGAGACTTTTCATATGCATATTGTTTTCACCTGCCACATATCTTACTTGATGATACGGCCCTTGAAAATTTACCCCCTCCTTTTTTTTTTTTTCAGTTTTCTCCATTGAATTATCATTAACAGATAACACATCCAGGACAAAGGTTGCAGGTCTTAAATATGTTTTTCAGCCCTGAAAATGTCAATGCAGCCCGTCTATCTAAAAAAACAACATGAGTCAAATATGCAGCTAATGTCATTTAGTTGCTCAGTCTTAGCTGTAAGTAAGCTATGTGAGAGATGCATTGTTAAGTTGCTCCCTTATAAAATACACACACCAGCTACAACAATAGGTCAGCTGCTTTAAAGCAGTTATTTTAATGTATTTGACCGATTTGCATGTGTGACATTAATTTATAATTAATATATTGATAATGATAACCTATAATAACCTATATAATAGCATAGTTTCATCCACGTCACACTTGTGTTGGTGGATATAGTTAAGTCAAAGTGCTTTCTAAATTAAGTTAAATGTGCATAGATTTGTGAGACAATATTTTGTTTCAAAGTTGTGGAGAGATACATCAATTACAGTGGGCATTTATCCAAAATAGCAGCATTATTTTGTCCTTCACCTTAAAGATTTAGAGAATTTTAGAGATAATCACAAACAGATGGTGCACAATTCTGTAGCAAGGGTACATCCAAATGGACCAACAGCTGTCTTTACTAGTTCCCTAGTGAGTCTTCCATATAGTAAACACCATATAGTGGGTAAGTGGACAATTCAGGTTCTCTGTCTACCCCTAACCTATAATCTTCCTCTGTGTCCCTCTTTCTCCCCCGCCCCACAAATTTTCTATTTGCGTCCATGCTGTAACCACTCGAAACCCAATCCCTTTAGACAGCCGGATGAATTAAAAGGAACATTACTGTAAACTGCCAACACACACACAAGCACACTCTGTGTAAAGACAGCTTGAAAGAGTGTGCACACTTAGTCTGATGGGAAAACGTGAGAAGCAAAGTGGTGAAAGGATGCATGGGCAGTCTCTGCTAAGCAAAGCTATACTGTCACTCTGCTAAATTATTTCATATTTTCATATAACTCTAATGTGGTAATATATGACTCTAAACTTTCAAAAGAAAAGACAAGAAACTAAAGTCTCTTGGAGTTTGTCCTTGTCTAAATCGGTCCACACTCCTCTCTGTCCAGCTACCTTGGTTCAAGGCCCAGCCCCCTACAGTCAACAGGTTGCTGAGTTCATGCACACAAGGCAAAGTGTGCTGTGCCAAAGCTGGCTGAGCCCCAACTGTAACCGAGCCACTTGTAGAGTATTTGATCCACTTAACACCTCAGTCCAGAAAATAGACCTGCATTACACTTTGAGATATGCCTACACTTTCAAAACAGTTGATGCAGCTACAAATATTCAGTTTGGCAAAAATATGTTTACTCAAAAAGAACTACTAGCACAGTCAACATGAGCTGGATACATTTTCAACTCCTCATGTGTTGTGTGAGTGTGACTGGAAAATTGTTCATGTGCTGTATGTGAACTGGAAACATGACAAAAAACAGGTATCCCACCTTGTCTAAGACTCTGACAGGCCTGGCGCTCTAACTCAAACTGTATGTCTCTCTTATCCATGCTGCTTCTGATTGGCTGAGGCCTGAAGGGGGCAGGGTCAATGCGGACACATGGAAGGTGCTCCAGCATGGCGAGTGTTAGCAAACTGGAGAACTACAATGAGTGAGTCATCCACGAAAACACCACAATAGGAGCAAGAAGCCGATGGTGGGCATCAGCTTAGTCCAGGTGCTGGATTTCTGCAGTCTTTAAATCCCAAAAACAAAACAAAGCAATCCTCTTATAGAGCCAAGCTGTGGGAGACCATTGTTATGAATGAAGTGAAGGAATATCCATTAAAGCAAAGAAACGTGGAAGAGGAACGATTCTGCAAAATTTTTTGTTTCAAAGATGATCAAAAGAGATTTGTTCTCATCAAAACAGCCATTTCCACCCACTTCCTTTGAAGAACTCCTTGATTAGATTCAGTAAAAACAGAAGAGAGAGAATCTATGAGAAAATTCTTATCAGAGTTAAAATTTAAAAAAGAGCAGATGAATACAAACTGTACAAACTATAATACTGTGCTTTAGCAGAGCGTCTCCTGGATTTGCTGTTGCTACAGGACTGACTAAGACGTGTGTGCATGCCTTCATGTGAGTCATGTATCAGTGAAACTGTGCTCGAGCGGTCTATCACAGCTGTTGCTGTACTCACTCACTCGGCCGTTGACAGACACAAACAGGCGCATACGAACACAAATACACGCACACGTTCTCCTCACCAAATTCCTCTCACTTAGCACTTCTGATCTGAGCTCAGTGTGGTGTCAATGATGTGCACCTGTGTGAGCACCCCTCTACCGTCAAAGCCTTCAGGCCTAAAATCATTACGGACACAAACACCTCAACAGCTGCTGCCACTCTACATGCCCATCATCATTTCTGTCTGATTTCTCCTTTTTTCCTTTCTGTCCAGCTGTCTGACTTTTATCTTTTTCTTTTTCTGCTAACCATGTTTGACAGAGTCTAGTCAGAGTCAGGATTACAGAGGGAGGCTAAACTAAAATTAAAAACTAAGCATGAAAAAGTATTTTAGCTAACTGAAATAAAAATAAAAACAACACCTTAGAAAATGACAATAAATGAACTGAAATGATAGTGTACTTAGAAAACAAACTGAAATAAAATAAAAAACGTGTCTACCCATGTAGATTTAGGTAAATACCGAAATTTACCCATGTTGTAATGGAAAAAAAACAACACTGAAACTAAGAAAAATTAACTTGAAGCAAACCAATACTGGAAACTGCATTGAAAATGTAAAACTGAATGAGGAGGAGGAGGAGAAGAAAAAGAGCAGTTTTTCATTTATAAATAGCTTGCCATGAGAATGAAGTGAGGACAAGCTGTGATCTGGGCTTTTGCTCACTTCAGAGCAATGGTGTGTGGTGAATTTTACAGAAGGGCAAGCAGAGATGATTTGGATATGACATCTCCTCTCTATCATCTAGGCTTTCCTTGTTAAGGTGCTAAAGGATTTATTAAAAACTTCTTCACATTACACTCTAACTCCTCTACATCACACATTGGCCATGGTGGTTGGTAAGAAAAAACTCATCTGTTACGATGATAACTCACAGATGCTCATTTAGTTGCTAACACTAGCTCTGTTTCCACACAATGCGAGGACAGTAACTGATCTCAGAGCAGTGAAAGCAGAGTCAGTGGCACACTAGTCTCCCATCAGTTTCCCATGAAAGACCAGAGGTTTATCCACAACGTGCCTGCTCAAACAACCAGAAAATTCTGCTGGCCTCTCAGCTTGACAAACTCCAGCCTTTGTTAACGGGACATGGACTAGCCCATCAAACTAACATAAGCTCAAGATTTCAGTGGAATCAAGTCAAGCAGAGTTAAGCCTGCTTCCACAGACAAGAGCCAACTGCGGCCACAAGATGGCAGTAATTTCAAGGACAACTGGGATAGGCTCCAGTTCTGGCTTTGACATTTGGCTGTGATACACTCTACCTTGAAAACATATAGCTGCTATATCTATATCTGGTCCATAAGCTAATCTATTTTCTTCCAGTGCCTCGTTAAAGTGTATACAGTATACCTGCCTGCAGGCATTTATGTTGCCTTTATCACTTTCCTTCAGCGCAACTGTCTCCTCCTCTGTGTGCCTGCATGTCAGTATAAAACACCTGTTCCCTACTGACAGTTCCATTCATCTCCATTATTAACGCTCTGTCCCAGGTGACATCAACTAATATGACATGACATTAAAAGAGAGCCCTTTCAAGGTGAAAAAAACTAAGCGCTCTCTTCTCGTCTGTCAGTTAGCATCACAAGGAGCCGATGGTACTTGTCATGTTCGCATTATGGAAAAAACTATGTATCAGCGGTTGCACTTTAAAAACAAAGAACATGTTGAAGATGAAAACACATGATAAAGCATGTGGTTTTGTAAATGATATGATCATCACAAGCGAGATTCTGCATAATTGTGTTGAATACGCAGGATAACGCCTCTGTGTGTGCGTTCTTGATACCAAGGGTGTTAATATGCGAGAAGTGTTGTCCCCAGGCAAAGAACTCCTCAGTCTGACAGGAGAGGGGAAAATGAATCAAGACTCTCATCCACCATTACTTCAGATAAGGCTCCAACCAAAATGCTGGCAGGGCTAATCCTGCTTTCCTGTGTGTGCTTGTGTGCTTGGTGTGTGCAATTGTTTCCTGTCACAAAGAGTCTATCTACATGTGCAACCTGTTCAACTGTGTGCATCACTAATATATCTATATAATTCATGTAAACGCAAGGCTAAGACTTTCTTTTAAAATATGTCTACACATCTTTGTATCTGAGTCAGTCACAGTCTTGATAAAGTGTGTCTTCATATCAGTTATAAATGCTGAGATGAAAGCCAGCAAAGTGAACTGTAAATCTCTCTCTCCCACATAGATGACTATCTCTTGTTGTTCCAGATGATAATCTGTCTATTAATAAACATCACAGATCTCAGAGTTTTGGATGAAGAAGTCACATTTCTTGGCCATTAGATCTAAGGAACAATCAAGGTCAGTGTTTTAGTGATAGATTTTGAAATCACCACTGGGCCCTGTAGAGATAAGGGTGATATTTCTTATTATGCTACAGTTACTATTAGGGTTACATGAACTGAATATCAGCTATCAACAACTGGCCAAAATTTAAGAGGTTAAAGCTCCAAGTATATAGAACAACTTTGTTATTTGACTGATGTGTTTCAGCCTGTGGCCTTCATCAGGGTGATAATAAAAGTTGCACTTCTCCAGTTTAGGCCTCAGTCACACAGGCCTAGAGACCAGTCTGCAACAATGTGGCAACCACCAGTCACTAGGCAAAAATGTGTTTTCCACGACTGGTTGGCAAGTGGTTGCGACATGTTGCTGGCAGTTGCTACCATGAAATTGGTCGCAAAGATGAAAAACCTCCTTGCGGTTGTTTTGGTTGTTAGCAAGTTGTCGCAGTCGCCAATAGTTTGCATGGAAGATGCCAACTTGTCCGCAATCAGTCGCAAACTACTAGCCGAGCGGTACAGAAACTGTGAAAAGTACAACGCTAACTGGAAATAGAGAACGTTCACCTTCAAAGTAAAAGTTGTGCCTTTTGAAATGTGTTGGTTGCAAGTAAGACACAACTTTTACTTTGAAGGCGAACGCTGACCGTTTACCGTTTGTGTCGCATTTTTTCAAATTTCACTACAGCTCAGAGAGTAAATGGTGAGTTTGCAGACAAGTCACCGTCTTCCATGCAAACTTCTGGCAAACGTGACCAAAGCAATCACAAGGAGGTTTTTGGTGCAGCAACCTCTTGACTGATTTCACCTGACAACAGCCAGCAACTTTTATCCCTAGCATTGGCGGGGGGGATCACTGAAGATCTCTAGGCCTGTGTGGCTGAGGCCTAATGGACAAATATGGTGCCACCCAGGTTTCCTATTGAACACTCTCCATTGCCAGGGGACAATTATTGATTATAAACCACATGACCATATTCCTAGTCTCACTGGTCTCATTGGTGGATATGTTTGTTGGACCTATATGATTAGTTGTTTTGTATTTATTCTGCTCTACATTTATCCTGTTTAAAATGTTTTCTGTAATACGTTTTATGATGACCCTCACATTAAAGTATTAAATATTACATATTATATGTTTAAATATTAAATGTTAAAGTTTGCACAAGTGTTTCTGGAGACTGAACCTCTTTAGACTTTATCCTAATCTCCAAACACCCTGGAAGTGCAGTAGGTGTCAGAAACCTCTATCCTGTTCCTTTATTGTTTAACTCAGTAAAAGAATTAACCTATAAAAACACGTGCTGAAAAGCACAATAGTGTGGGGGCTCCTTCCTTTTTCTCGAATTGAGAGTTGTACACAGACATTGACACATCATGCTGGTGAAGAGTTTTCATGTATGACTGGTGAATGTGGTGCTGTGAGGACCTGAAATTGTATGGTTAAGTGCTGTAGAACAAAGCACTAGTGTAGAAGTCTCTATTCTGGTGCTGCTTTCCAACATTTGACAGAAACAAAACATTAGCTCATCCAACTAAAAAGCTTTCAGGTGATACCTTGATCTTTGTGTCAACTCAGCTAGCATAATAATAAAGGAGATATCCTTTTGAATATGAAACACAGTAATGAACTTCCAAGCTCAAATATCCATCATTTCTTTCCTTAAATGTAAAGGCAGACACGAAGGGAGGTTAGCTAGAAAGTGAAATCAAAAATATATTCTATCTAAATAAAAAGTTGAGGAAACTGTCACAACACTGACCTTTAAATCTGCAATAGCTCATTTTCAAACAAGTCACAGGATATGGAACCAAACGGAGATCACTTTTTTCATTTGATATGGCTAAGGTGTTATTCAGCAGTTACTTAGATACACATTCAGAAGTTATAAACCAACAATTTCATTCATTTGTAGTTGTGTTTTTGACCACCTGGTGATATCCGCGCTCTTTCTGGCCCGTTTTTATTCTCTTCCAACTCCAGAGGAAATTTTTTGGGCTCTTTAGCTGCTAAGTGCTCTGCTTTGTTTATCAGATAGTCTCAAATTATATCTGTGTGGCTTGCTAGGGCTGAGCAGGTATGCAGTGGGGTTTTAGATCCTTTTCTCTGAAAACAGCAGAGCTCAGGAGCAGCCCTAGTAGAAAAAATTATCTGTATCGAGGCCATGTTTTACTGCTCTGACCACACAAAATGTTACTGTATACACACAATACAATAAATTACAGTATTTTGGTTAATTTACAATTTATGCATATACACAGTCGGACATGTGGGTTGACCCTAAAAATAAAAAAAAAAACAGAGGGTTGCAAGAGTCACGCTAAAAAACAACAAAGCAGCAGTCCGACTAAGTAATAAATAGCCCAGACATACAACAGGCTAGGCTGCAATTACTAGTCCACCTTCTCTTCCCGCTCTCTGTCACTGTCTGTCAAACACACAATGCGTTCGTCAATATCTCACTAAGGGTGGTCCACAGAGCTATTGAAATGATTCTCTGCTGTGTCACGAGGAGGAAATTATAAGACTAGATGTCAAAAGGCATTGCCTAGAAGCAGTTCCAGTAATCTAATGAGTCACTTTGTGTGTTCATTATAAATGTGACTCAATACTTCAGAGAGAGCTCTAATGACCCTCTGCTCAAATAAATACAGGAAATTAAAGGCTGCAGTACACAGAAGAATACTTATCGAGGTAGCTAGCTGAAGGATTCTAATAATTTATTTTAAGTTTCTAATATTTCATCACTTTAAAAACAATCCTGGCTGCTGCTCTTCCCCCTGGTGGTGCTGTTATGTTATTATGATGCACTGTAGCATAACTATATCTGCCTTCTATTTATTTCTGCCTTCCACATAAAGACCATTGTGTCCTGTAACAAAGCAACTGAGCAATTACATTTTTAATTAGCTGCTGACTCTGTGGTATCCATTTTTGGCCCACTCTACACACGCAACCATCCTTTTTACCTGTATCTGTCTTTCTCAGTCCCTGAGAAATAATTGACTCCAAGACCAAAATATAGTTATTAACTATTGATTCACATGTCAGTCAAACTGAAGTCTGTATGGAAAAGCAAAGACAGAATGAATTAGAGCCTTCTCAGTTTTCTTACAGACTATTCAGAATAATGGGACCTTGTTTTGACAGCTCAGAAAGATGCATTAAGTTTTGTCACCATGAAACTGCAGTTTGGGTTCCAAACATTTAAAGTTTACCAGTTTGCTTTCCATATTTTAGTCAACACAGAATTGTTTGCGAGCACATTTTTAGTTGTGTGCATGGTCTACTGGGCCTCATTTCCTTTGGTTTTCATTAGCAAACCAACCTAAAGTATAGTGCATACATCTATAGTGTTGTAACTAGAGCTTGATTTAGTGGGATAATTTTGACAGAAGTGATATTTTCACTGGAGAATTTCAATTTAAGGCTGAAAAAGGCTTCTTTTGATCTTATATTTAACTCATTTTATTCCTCTTTAAAATTATTTGCTCTTTTCTTGTCCCCAAAATTTAACCCTTTTCCTCTGTCAACACTCACCCCTCATATCTCCCCCACTCCTCCTCTGATATTACATCTCTCTTTCCTCTGAACTCCCGTACTCTCTGCCATGGGTTTAAATAGTACAACCAGCTGGCCACATCAATATATCCAGAACCTCTTTATCACTGGTGCTGGGGTAACACACACACACACACACACACACACACACACACACACACACACACACACACACACACACATAAACCAGCAGCATATGCACCGATGTAAGTGGTGATAACCTGTTCTTCTGACTCAGACATGCTGAGTTTCAATATGAAGACCATTAAAGAGGCAACAACAGTCGCTTCAGCTGCACCTTGGAAGACCTATGATGTACTTTGTGGTTGCTCTGTGGGGGGGTGTGTGTGTGCGCGCATCTATGGGGTTATTTAGCGTGTGTACATTTGTATCAAAGTCAGTACATGCCTGTCACTCAGAGGCCTCTTCTCCCACCTCACATTCCAGCAAACATCATATCTGAGAGAACACAGCTGAAGGGTCACGTACATCTATCTCGCTCGCAGGCCTTTCGGTGACTCACCGCATTCTGGCCAAAGAAAAGGGTCTTTTGCATTTATCACCCATTGTACAGTACGCCTACACTCTGACTGAGGAGGACAGAGAGACAGAGAGAAAGGAAAGAGGCAGGGATGAAATGAGATACAGTGGTGAATAAAGCTCACTTGTCAAATTACAGCGGGAGAGAAAGAAAAGAGAAGGCAAGCCTGAAGAACACCAGAAGATACCAGAAGAGGTGTCCTTTAATGCAAACACAAAGAAACGCAATATGAGAAGAGTGTGAACGTGCTGAGAGGTAGTTCAGCTGAGGAGGGCTCAGGAAAAAGAGGGGAGAAGAGAAGATGCGTGCAGGAGCATCGCAACCAAAGCTCATTTACTGGAAATAAGAGATGCCTTGAAGATATGAACAATGCTACTGTGTGTGTAAGCAGGAAGGAAGAGGGGCCCACATGGCACAGTGCTGCCATTAAACTCAAAACCTGAAAGCCTGCAGAGTGATGACGCCGTCCACTGAAACATATAGAGAGACATAAACCTGAAGTAGAGCAAGGCATCGTGTAGGAAGCAGACACACTGCTGTAACTGCTGGCCTGAGCGTGATGAAGTGGTTTGTTGTAATTAGGAGAAAGTGAGCTAAATGAATATGCAATCAATACCTACTTTAAACTATATGTTAATAGACTGAGGAACAATGATTAGCTGTTGGCTGCAAGTGCATTATAAGGCATTTCAACTGTAGATGTGACTGTGTGGGCAAATCTGTATCACATGTATACGTCAGATTAACTGACATCAGCCTGTGGCCCTCAGTCGTCTGATCATATCATTTATTACCTTCAATTACTTTAATATGCTCAGTTTAGTCTGATAACATATTCCATGTGCCATGTCCTCCAATCACAGGAAGCTTGCATTTTATAATTCCTGTGACATCTACAATTAATGCAATAAAAAGGTAAAAATGGAGCCCTGCAGTATGCAAGATGTTGATTTTTTTTTTTTTTTTTAATATCTGCCATACATACTTCCAGTAGCTCCTAAAAATGGCAGCAGGTTCAAATAACACATACAGGCAGGCAGGGACCTCCAGGGTAGAACAGGTTAATTAAAAACTTATTGGTTTATTGACTGGGAAAACGTGGGGTGTTAATCACTAGATACAGCCCAACATGCCAAATAAAACTTAAATACATTGATTTCAGTTAGAAGAGTGCTCCATAGACTTGGCCTTGCACTCCTAAACCTTTGATAACTAGTGTGTGTTATGCTAGTCATGGCTAATGCAGCTGTGGTCCACCGGGCTCAAACTGAGACAAAGAGCTGATCCTTCAACCCCAACCTACGCTGACCAAAGTAGCCATGAGCTACGTGCTCCAAGCACGAGATGTCCTGCAGCCTGTTGCACCAGATGTCTCTAAGTTCAATGTAGAAAGTACATGTTAGAAAGTAAATGTTAGTTATACATCGCAAAGGAGTAGGTGTAGCGAAGATGGACAAGTTTAAGTACCTGGGGTCAACCATGCAAAGCAACTGGCAGTGCACAAGAGAGGTGGAGAAGAGAGTGCAGCCAGGGTGGAGTGGGTGGAGATGAGTGACAGAGGGATAGCACCAAATAGCAGCAAGAGTGAAAGGGAAGATTTACAAGATGGCAGCTATGATGTATGATTTGGAGACAGTGGCACTAACCGAAAGACAGGAGGTGAGCTGGAGGTGGCAGAGCTGAAGATGCTAAGATTTACCTTGGGAGGGACCAGGAGGAACAGGATTAGAAATGAGTACATCAGAGGGACAGCTCAGGTCTAGCAGCTTTGGAGACAACGTTAGAGAGGCAAGGCTGAGATGGTTTGGACATGTGCAGAGGACAGATAGTGGATATATTGGACAAAACCTGTTGAAGACTGAGCTGCCAGGCAGGAGGAAAAGAGGAAGACCATAGAGAAGGTTCATGGATGTAATGAAAGAGGATATGCAGAGGGTTGGTGTGACAGAGGAGGATGCTAGAGATAGGGTGGGATGGAGGCAGATGATCCGCTGTAGTTATTCAATAAGCCGTTGGTATCAGATGACACGCCACACTGCTACGTCAACGACGTGCTATAACTCCATAACCAGCTAACTGAGTCCACTAAAGCCACTTCAGAAAGTAATGCAACGCAACTAAATTCAACAATGGAAAATAATTACTGAGTGAAGCATTTTCCAATGAAGTCTTCTTAATAACTATAAAGTACTCTCTTAAAAGTCTAACATCATCCAGGCAGCTGTAGGCCAACTTATAAACCGTACTCTCTTACCATGAAGAAATACACAAACAACCAACACAATAAAGAGTCCTGACTGGAGGCCAGTTTATGAATGATCAGATTCTTAAGCCAGTCAAAACAAACTGAAGCTAAATCCCACTCACCACCAGTCACTATTCCAGCTAATGATTTAAGCACCAACACTCAAATGTGTCCAGAATGACCAGAGATCAACCTCAACAAGCTGCTTGGCTGTGAGCGTGGATTTACAGCGGCAGTGTTGATAGTGTACACAGAAGCTCAGCAGCCCCAATGGAGGGTTACCGAGGTCCGTCCGTGTGGGTTGAGTGTTAGAAACAACCCAAACGCTCGGTTAAACAAAGGCTGGCACTGTATTACAATCAGAGGAGTCATGCTAAGATTGAAGAAATAATGAAGTGTGAGGTTACTGAAGTCTTTGGAGAGTGAGTACTACAAGGAAGGTTCACCGGGTGCAGGAAGAACTTGACTGTAGTTTTATTTCAGTTGTAATTGAGACAACCAGACACTGCTTTCTGCTTCATTCACGTTCATATTTCCTCACTGCGTTAGCTTCTCTTTCTGGAGATACACACTGTTCTCTGATGCAGACTCTCTCCCTTTTATTTCCACGACTGTCACATCATCCATTTGTCCTTCTCAGCTCCTTCTCTCATCCCCTCCTCTGTCTTTCCGTTTGCTGAACTATGCTCCAATTAGTTTGGCCCCACAAGGCAGCGCTGTACCAGTGAGGACTCTTTATAAGGACATCTACACACACACAGACTCACACACTGTGCTTTATTAACCGGCCACACACAAGTATTTCTGATTCACTGCCTATAAAAACAGCTCCTGGTGTACACATGTATATATGAATTATACGTTTCTACTGGAAAACACTTAGAAATATGCATGATTCACACTGCTATACAATAATACAGCGGTTCCTCAGTCTGAGGTAAGTCTATGTGACAGCTATGACTATAGATCAGCTTTTTGGGTATCGTTTTTTTTTTTTAAAAGGATGAGTGTATGCTCATTTTAGTTCCCAAAATGCTGTTTTTTTCCTTTGTTTTTTTTTTTTTGTTTAACTCCTGTACATCTGGTCTTAGGAGATCCAAACAATTATCTATTAATAGAAACAACTTTGACAGGTTTTCTGATCATCTGCTGAGAGGGCTGCAACGACTGGAGAGCTTGACAAAGAAATGGAGGATTATAATATTGTCAATTAGAGTGGTCCTTAAAATGAAGGAAAAAGGTTTTAATCAAAACCATTTTATAAATAGAAGAAAAGACTAAAGCCATTTTGAAAATGAAATGGACAGGAAAAATAAAAACCTTCAACCTTTAAAAAAAAAAGATCAATCTTTGAAAAATGAATCGTGTGTCAATGGTAACAACTTAAATGGGAAAGAAAAAGTCAAGGAGCCTTTTGTTATAATTTTTTGAATATGTTAAGCACTTAAGGCAAAGGAGCTTGATATATCTAAAAATGATACCAAAAGGCTTCTTATACACTTCTCATACATACTACTGCAACCTACAATAAACTTAAAGTGACCTGTGTAGGTCACTTTAATTATGACCTACACAGGCTGAAACATCAGTTTCAGCTTAACACTGATGTTTTAAACATTAAATATTGTCTTCTTTCACTCGTCCTTACTTCATACAGTTTCCTTTAATTGTCATTTCCCACAAAATCAAAACAGACCTGAACACATTCAGAGGTCAAAATGTCACAGCCGCATCTTTCAGTGAATCATTCTTCCCCTTTATTTTCATATAAAAGCATGAACGAGCAGCAGCTACCTGCATTGAAACTGAACCAGAAAAACCATCCAGCCTGAGGTCTAACAGCTCCACAGGCAGTGTGAAAGGCCCCCTTTTTAAACACCTCTGATGTTGTGTGACAGACAGCAGCATTTATCCTTATTTCAATAGCTATTCAATAGCGCTCCTCTCAGGTCCAATCAAGCAGGCTGAAAGGCTGCAGAGGCTGCACTTAAAGCAAATCTACATGTACGCTGAGTGGTACACACAATGCATTTATTTTGCTCGCGGTCGCATGTTCGCTGACATCTTCCATTTTGTGCCCTCATCTTCCTGAATAATATAATTACTGAGCAGAGGAAGGAGAGCAGAGAGATGAGAACACTTGTGGTGAGGAGGATGAAAAGACAAATTGCAGCACAAGGACCGAATTATTTGCACGCCAGTCATACCTCAGCATTTATTTTTCTTTCTCAAATCATTTAAAAGCTGCAGGGCTTCACCTGTTGGTCCAAAACCAGCTGATTGAGACGTATGGCTGAGAATACTCTAATGACATAAACATGGAGTTGGAGGCATTTAACAAATGACATTATTTTGTCGAAGGGTGTCACCCCATTCACAGCAGACAGTGACATCATCAGTTCGGTAAACCAGAGGCGTCGTCATCTTTCCCATGAGTTCACATGTGATAGCAACCCGTTCTAATTGTGTCACTCGCTGCACTCATTTGTCCTCATAAAGCTTTAATAGTGAGGCAGCAGCAACAATAAGGGCTGCATCAGTATACAGTCCAAAGCAGGAAGCATTCACTCCACCTGCATGAGCCTCTGAATGTCTTACTTTAATTAAATGTTTAATCTGCATCTAAACTTGGACTGGCATTAAATATACACAGGAATTAGAGTATGCAAAGCTGCAGCCTCATAACCAGTTAGTCATGGATATTTGAACATTCAACCGTGGATGACAAGCCATTTATATTGCAAAAAAGGTGTGTGCATGTCTCTTAGATTTTGGTAGATCTGCATGAGATGACAACCCCCCCCCAAAAGAAATTCAGATTCCAATTAAAAACAAAGAATGTGAATAATTAAAAAAGGAGGGAATCTGCAGTCGGCCAGATGACATGTGACTGACAGAATGCAGTGACGCAGACAGGATATGAACGGTGGATATAGCCAACGTGACATCACCCAGTGGTTTTAGACTTGCATTTTAAAATCTTTATGTCAGTGATCTAGCTGCCATCATCAACTAAATATGGCCAGAAGAGGCCATATTTAGTTCACACTTTGGTGCAAAGCCTGGTTAGCATATCTGCAAATTAGAGCTAAGTAACTGACTAATAACATACTACAATTAGGTAGGTGAGTTGGGAGTCTTTGGGGACTTACTTGCTTCCTCCAAGTGATGGCTTTATTTTTCAGCCCTGGAGGTTGACATTTGGCCACAATGTCTTAACTGCCCCTGGTGTCTGGCTGCAGTATAGGTCATAAACCCCACCTCCTTTTTTTTAGTGCACAAGGTTCAAAGTACACCTCAGATACATTTTCCCCAATGAGGGTTTAGGTAGCTCTTATCACACTAATGCACATTCAAGAGGTCATTTCATAAGTTTGATTTTAATTTATAAACAGACTATGGTTTTGACATGCCCCAAAAATACTGGACACCAATTAAAAAAAAACAAAAAACGACTAAATGGACAGTCAAAAAACAGTTTAGGGTAAAATTTGCACTCAGCCAAACTCCCCAAAATTCCCCAAGTTTCTGTACTGGAATGGGTGAACACTGTCGTTTCCCAGAGATATTCCCTCATTTGGTGTGTTGATGGATAAAAGAATAAAAGGATAAAAGGACAAAGTTCTCCACTCAGGGTGGTTCTGTATTGATTTGCGGCGACCCTTGCCTCTGGAGGAACAAGTGGACGCAAACCATGCCAGCAAAATGACCTTCACAGCCTAACAAAGCTACTGGATCCCTTCACTGTGTCACCCTCTCAAAGCTAAACTGCCGACAGGACATCTCATGGGATACTAAATATTACTATTACTAATTATTACTCTTTGAAATGTGACTCTTTGTAAAATTTAATACAAGCTATTTTTTGCTTTGGATTGCCAACCAAGAGACAAATAAAACACATGTGCAGTAGGCATCAAAACATGGAAAACAACCAGGAAGAGCAGAACTTTTTTGGCGTTTGCCCTCAATGAGCAACTTCTCCTGGAACAAACGGACACCATCTTGGAACCTGATCTGCAGTTTTCTTAATACATCAGTGGTTACCAGCCAAAGTAAATTCATTTATAAATGGTGGCGGCAATATCTGCTTCACAAATTTGTTCGTCCTTGGATCTTAGCATCTTGCCAGATTTCATAGATGTCCTGCTAATTAAAAAAAGAAGAAGAAGAAGAAGAAGGAGAAGGAGGAGGAGGCAGTGTGATTCTCTGTGGGAATCACTTTTCCAGATAAATTTGGTTAAAAAGCATATAAAGAAACATTCAATCATGATGCTACTAAAATGGAAGAATTATTAGTTTTTACAGTGCAGCCATAAGCTGTCCTCTGACTGAAACTTTAACCTTTTGAGTTATTTTGCACCCAAATTGCAAACTGATCTGTGTCTTTTGTGTTTGAGCTGACTGATTCTGGATCCTGGGGGACAAATATACAGTCTGCTCAGCTGTCAGCTCCGTGATGACACCATTTAACACCCCAAGCATCTTTTTCTTCATTATATTCCTTTAAAAAAAAAAAAACAAACAAAAAAACAAGAAAATATTGACCCAAT
>VUQI01025154.1:0-14517 GCA_015106735.1 Paratilapia polleni | reverse complement strand
CATGTAATCCATACAGTTTCCATTCAGTTTATTTTATTCACATTATTTCATTAAACACTTGATTTTTTTCCTCACTGTATTCCTTGATTCTCTTTGGCCCTTTTTTCCTATCATGCTCTTGCTATTTTCTTTTTTTCTACAGTATGCACTGTGCTGACGTCAGAATATTTTTACAACACGTATGATTTATCATTATATTGCACACATTCTGGAAAAGAGTTGGGAGATGTAATTTTCTGATACATAAACAAATACTGCTGAAAGCCTGATAAACAATGGAAGCCCTCATCACATCTTAAATTGCAGTTCCTTCACAGAAATGACAGGTGGCAGTCTTGGCTAAGCAATATTTATGTGTCACGTTCACATTTTTGTCCTTCCTCTTTACTAAAAGATATCAGCAGAATCAGTTTATCATTTACTCTGTAACTTTATCACTCAGAAAAGATAAACCCCAGCCCAGCTACCCCCTCCAGCAAACACCAGCCTTCTGGTTAGCTTTTGAAAGATGTTTTCTTTGAAATGGCAAGGTCAGTTTCAAGAAGTGGTCTACTTTGGTGCTTTTCTATGTGAAGCCATTATCTATTATAAAAATATTTTTGTGAATACCTTCAAACTGTCCAACACACAGTTTGCACTTTGTGAAATGATTGTCCTATGTTTTTCATGTATGAACACAGAAGCTTATCTGCATTAACAACAAATTGACCAATATTAAATCTTGTAGAAAATCATTCTGTAGATAACTCTACAGGATCATACAGATAAAGAGCAGCTCATTGCCATACATCTGGCATGAGAGCTTGCATGTACAATACCCTGTTTTCTTAGTGGTGCAACAAACAGTGCAAGCAGTGCTATGATGGTTTGATATTTTCATGACCTTGAATTTCACAGGCTGCATGTGTACAGGTGGGAGGTTCATTTAAATAAAGCTGCATGAGGCGACCTGTTTTGTTAGAAGTTGTCTGCTTGTCAGTTAGTCAGCTTTCTTATGCTAGGATGCTGAATTACAGAAGAAGTTGTAGGGTCTTTACCCTAAAATATAAAGCGCCTTGAGGCGACTGTTGTTGTGTTTTGGCGCTATATAAATAAAATTGAATTGAATTGAATTGAAGTCCACCAATACTTTTATTGCCTTCTCTCTTTTTAGTAAAAGTTGTGTTTCATTTTTATTCTTGAAGTGCTCAATGAGCAAAGGAACTTGCATCAATTGTGCCAACTTTTCAATGTTGTATGACATTTTATGATGTGAAATACATCGACAAAATCATTGGAATGATTTTGTCATATCAATGTCATTAACATTTCTTAAAAGAAACCACACTGTGTTCCTGGGTGCAGATTTATATAGCTCTGTATTCATGCATCGCTTCTCTGCACTATCCAGACATCAGTATAATGGCTAAGTGTGTATCTATAAACCACCACACTTTGCAGTTTTTTTAAAAATATTTTATCTTTTTTGCAGAAGACCCACGCTGCTTTGCACTTAACCCATAGTCTTTTAAAAAGCACTTAATTTTTGCATTCTCAACCTCCCTTTCAACCTAGTATCAGCTAATCCTAGTTTGTTTATTTTTTCAGCTCTTTACATTTTGTATGGATAATGAAAATTCAAACCATCCACTACTTTTATATAAATAATAAGCAAGGATTCTTAAAAGAAAATGCTGTCATACTAACCATACTTGTTTCTAGAGTATTTAGAGCTTGCCTTTTTGCCTGCTGCAGCTTTGGATGACCAGGACAGTGCTGTAGATGACCGGGATAGTGATTACCGCAGTGAGACCAGTAACAGTTTGCCTCCACGTTACCACACGACCGCTCAGCCCAACTCGTCTATGCACCAGTATCCGATGGGGCCTCGGCCACAACACCGCTCAGACTGCTGCACAGACTCTGTCCACAGTTTTGACCTGGACTACAGGGACCAGAGAGGAAGCAGGTAGACAGGATCACCCATAGGCACCTTGACTCACTCAGTCACTCTCCATCAAACACACTTTCTCCCTTACACAGCTATAGGCAGCATAGCTTTACGGTAGTGCACTTCCACTGCAACAGTGATTTGTTGCTTTATTCTGTACAGCTGTAGCGTAATGCAATGCAATTAGAAATGCTTCTCAGTGATGTAACCTAAAATCTCTCAGCTACTCATTATGACCAAAATGACCAGAGTTAAGTCAACACCAGTTAAATTATAAAAAAAATAATAATAAAGAATAAAAAAAAAATAAATAAAGATAAAAAGAGTACATTTAATTTCTTCCATATTAATGTCACTTGTACAGTCTCTTTTAATTAGATTTTATAAAATGTGTAGTCAGGGGCAGCACGGTGGCGCAGTGGTCAGCACTGTTGCTTCACAGCAAGAAGGTCCTGAGTTCGAATCCACCATCTGGCCAGGGCCTTTCTGTGTGGAGTTTGCATGTTCTCCCCGTGTCTGCGTGGGTTCTCTCTGGGTACTCCGGCTTCCTCCCTCCAAAGACATGCAGTTAGTGGGCTTAGGTTAATTGGTAATTCTAAATTGGCCTAGGTGTGAATGTGAGTGTGAATGGTTGTCTGTCTCTCTGTGTTAGCCCTGCGACAGACTGGTGACCTGTCCAGGGTGCACCCTGCCTCTCACCCTATGGCAGCTGGGATAGGCTCCAGCCCCCACCCACGACCCTGAATGAGATAGGATGGAAATGGAAAATGTATAGTCAGAAATGTTTATTTTAGATGCAATTGTTTTACAGAGAAAGAATTGGTGATTACCACACCTCTTAATTTGTTGTGTAATGAATACTTTACACCTGACCAAGAATCCATGGTTTGTTGCTCTAGATGGTCACAATTGTTCTTGTTTTCGGTACATCAGGAAGAATATCAGACTTAATTGTTTATTGTTACTCAATTCACCATATTGTTGAAATGGCCAGAAGTGTGTATATGGTGAGTGTTACTAAGAATATGTATTTACATTATAATAATTAAAATATTAGAGGAAGGGATCCTACTACAGAAATAATTTATTTTTATTAATATTGTCACTCCACTGCTGCCAGGCCATATTTGGTGCAGAAAACAAATATTCTTGGTGCATGGACTTTAATCTTCTGCACTCGTCACTCAGCATGCATGTGCACCCGTGAGACTGCTACAAATCTGCCTGTGTTGACTGATAGGGAGTTGATCCGGATAATTCTACATCAGAAAAAAAATGTGATTACAGCCAGAAAAAAACTCATTGTTGATGTTTCTTTTTGTCTTGAGGGTCTGTTGGGTAGCTTAAAGTTCCTGGTAGTTTGAAATGCTCTGTAGTTGTTTTGGCTATATCAGAAAGGAAAACCCTGTGTCACACCTCTGAAGGAAGTAGGTCAGTGACAGACACATGCCTTTTATTTGTGATTAAAAACTTATTTAAAGAATACCATATGGTGGTGATTTAGTGGACATTTCCTGTTAACACTTTTACAGACTGAGTGTGGAAGTGCTGATAAGCGTGTCTGTTGCAGTGGGGATTTACAAAGATCTAAATTCAGTGAGGCACGTGCAAACATAGGGCCACATGCACACAATCTCACTTGCATACAAAGAGTTTTATTAGTCCATGTCAATAAAATGTATAACATGTTATGTTCTAGTTTTTCTTTTTTCTTTTTTCTTTTTTTTGTTATGCCTTCAGGGCAGCTTAGCTTTTTGTTAACAATGTAATAACTTTGTCTTTAGATTATACAACATCATCAAAAACTGCAAAGTGTTTATTTAGCATGTAGCCCCAGTTTAGAATGTAATATTACATACTGCTTTTTATATATATTATTATAATGATATCATTACAACAAGATTTATTCATATTTGTTTGTGTCATAATTTCTCTATTTACTGTGTGGCTTAACTTGTGTTTTTGTTTGCATTTTTTTCTTTTCGTATGCCTCTTCTCCATCCCTATATCCATTCCCATACCCTTGTTAACGCTATTCTTTAACCTAAAAAAAGATCTTTAAACCAAAAAGGAAGAGTCAGAATTATACCTGTAGATTCTGGCATGGGGGTTGAAGATTGGGAAAACAAATACAAGGGGCAGAGCAAGCCTCAGCTAAGTGACTTCATAAATGATGAGGAAGACCGTGTTATCTTTCGCATGGGAAGACCTTTTCCCGAGCCATCACATTCACCTATCCATCAAAATACAAAACGTATCGGTTGTCTGCCTGCCACCTATCCTGAAGGTTATGATACTATTGATCGGCGGCGAAAGAAAAAGATTACAGACCCAGGAGGGTTTCTCAGTCCAGAGGTAGACAAAATGAGAGAAGAGAACCTTCCCTCTGACCTTGCACTCCTCCGTGAGAAGAGAGGGGAGCTATTTATGCGGCAGGTAGCAGAGATGCAGGAAGAGGAGGAGCGTATAACATCAGACCTGAGGCCATATAAGAATGGGCTTCTTTACAAAACAAGGATGTGGGCTAAAAACGAGCTGGACAGCACTTTGGAGAATTATGTGGCATACAAAAAAGAACAGGATGTGAGAAGGAGGGCACAGTTTGATTTTGAATTGGAGAATTCTCTGCACCACCCCATAGAACCAGAGGAAGATATTAATGACATTGCCTTTATGACCGATGAGTGTCACTCAGAGAACACAAGACATTATAAAGATAGGCATTCTTTCTCCTTTGAGGGCCACCTAGAAAATTCCCAGAGCCTTTGGGAGAAAAAGTATGGAAAACCTAAATCTGGAGGATGGGTTTCAGAGGCAATGCTCTCTCCTGTAGAAGAACCAAGTGATGAATATGTTGATCCTATGGATGAGCTTCAATGTCTTGTTGAAACGGTTTCTGAATACCTAGCTGAAAAGGAAGAGGAAATTAGCAAGTATGGATCCCTGCCTAAATCAAGCAAGTCTAGGCTATCCTCCTATGGTAGCAATAGAGGAGATTCATTTGGGGAGGAACAAAACAATTCAAAGGATTTAAAAGAAGAATCCCAGTCACATGCTGCTTCTGATCAAGGTATTTCAGGAGTAAAAAATGCCATGAGCTCATTGTTTAGTTCTCTCACTGATAAAGTTGGTGGGGGCCCTAAACAGCCTGCTCCATCTCCACAAGTATCACCTGCACAGCCCTCACAATCTGGACTAACAAAATTGCTGTCCTTTATTCCTAAATCAAATAATACAGCTCCCATAGCTGTTGTCTCTCCAGTAGAAAGTTCTCCTGAAAAATCATTTAGTTCTTTGCCTTCTCAGCCACCACATGATGCCAAAATACACAGTCATTATCAAGAAACAAAAACTCCCAATAGGTGTCAAATTCAAGCAAGTACAAAAGAAGAAATCTTGAGTGCTCCAGAAAACTCAGTCTTGGGCAGACTGAATCCTTTAAAGCTTTTTTCAGCAGATAATGTGAACTCAGCTGAATACAAACAGGCATCAGAATCCACATGTTCTCATAGCCATACACAATGGGAGGAGAGATGCGTTGATAAGGGAGGTAGGGTATCAGAAAAATTAAGACCCTCACAAGAGAAACATTTAGGACAAAATCATGATAAAAATCTGTATGACAGACAAATTCCGTTGATTTTGAATAAAGAGAACATGGCTGTTCCAGAGCCAGAAAGGTTGACTGGCCAAACATATTCTGCAAACTCTGGCTTCTTTAGCCCTTTTAAGAAGTCATTAAGTTCACTGATCACACCTGCTGCCCCTGTTCCACCTCAGGGAGCTCCACCTGTGGCAGTTTATCCAGTGTTTAGAACCACAGAGAACCCCCAACTACAGGAACCAGTGGAAGACCCATCATTGACAAGTAAGCTTAAACTACCTTTTCTTTCATCTGAAAATGTCTCAAATCAGCAACGTCCCAAAGCAGAAGGAGGCATGCTTTCTGGTTTTTTAAATTTTTCATCCAGTGAAGACATCGGTGCCTCCATGAAAATACAGAATCCTCAGCATGATTTATCTTCAACAACTTCCACCACCTTTACTAAGAATCCTCCTGTGCACCAGGAAAATAATGAGAAAGGGTGGTTTTCCAGCATATTCAACCCTACACCAGCACCCTCTGGTCCAAACCAGAATATAATCAGTAATCAGCAGTCTCAGAACAGCAAAACGCCATCTGCCTCACAAGCCCAACATACATCAAATCAGAAAGCAGGAATGCAGCAGCAGATTCCCAGTCAACCTAAACAAGGAGGACTGCTATCTGGAATTCTTAAATTTGGCTCTACTAGTGACTTATCTGGCAATTTACCACAACATGAAAACAATCAACCATCTAACAGCAATAATCCCACACAGTTTCCACACCACCCTACTCCAGAACAAAATTCTTCAGCTTCACAGACGGGGGGCCTTCTCTCAGGTTTTTTGAAATTTTCATCTGCAGAAAACCTACAACAAAAAGGACAACCACCTGACAGTGATGCACAGAGGAACATTCCTGGCAATTACTTTGGCCAGCAGCAGACTTCACACAGAACTCAGCAAACACACACTCAGCAAAAGGGGTTGCTATCTGGCTTGCTTAAATTTGAATCCTCTGAGAGTATTTCAAGCAGTCAAACAGTTTGCCAACAAAGCAACAAACAAAGTCTCAGCCAACAGAGTACTCAAGGTCCAAGCCGAGGTCCTCCTCTTAAAAACATACCTCAGAGTCAGCAAGGTGCCCGACACGAGACAAGTAAGCCAGGCTTTGCTCGACAGCAAACTGTTCCACTACAGCAAGCACCATCCCAACAAGGTGGTCTTCTTTCTGGTCTTTTTAAATTTGCTTCAGCAGACAACATAAACACACAAACTCAGCCATCAGCTCCTCAGCATGGAGTAACACTAAGTAAATCCAGCCACGAGCAAATAAAGACGAGGAATATTCAAGGTTCCAACCAAGATCAACCACAAAATAGCACAACACAAAAGACAACTCAAGCAAGTGGTCTGTTTTCTGGACTTTTTAAATCCTCTTCAGAAAACACACCGCAACAACTGCAGCGCAAAAACATCCATGAAACTCAACAACAAAGCAAAATGCTGTATAGCCAGACTGGTCCAATACAGATGGAGACAGCAGGTCAATCCGGAGTGCTCTCAGGGTTGTTAAACAAGTTTACAAAATCAAATGAAAGTATTAATACAACCTGTCAAATATCAACAGAACTGCCACCTCAACAAAGGGCCAATAATTATACAGTTACAATGAAAGGCCCACTGCAAAAGCATTCACACACTAATGTAACACAACAACCCTCACAAGAACATGCAAAAAAAGAGAAAAGGATACAGCAAACTGGCCAGCAAGGGTTTTTGTCAGGATTGTTTAGCAAAAATATAACTGAGCAGTCTTGTATTAAACAAGCAGAAATGTCAAGTCAGATAACAGAACAACAGACTCCCTCAGCTAAGTTCACAGATTCTTATTCAGGCAACCTTGGCAGGGACAACTCGCAAAGAGACAATCCAGATTCTCCCAATCCAGGACAGAGCAGACATGCTTTAATAAGTACACCTGTGTCAATTGATACTGAGAGTTTGGATTTGCGTACATCAGCTACTTTTGCAAGATCTCTTCAGAGTCAGGAAACATACTCCTCAGTCAGCACGGGTAATTTAGCTCAGTTATATAATTCTGGGTCATTTAGGCCAACTAACCCAATGGCTTGTAGTGCAGGAAATATTCATTCCCTTTTACAAAGCCAGGCAACTTCACCAATCATGACCATGCATCCATATATTGGTGGAAGCACTCCCTCTTTGTACAGAGCTACAAGTCAAAACCTTTATCAAGGTCAGCTGTCCGCATATGGAATAAGTCCCTCTTATGATGAAAACCAGTGGATTCGTGAAAGTGCTCTATGGCAGCAGTTTCAGGATGAGTCACTAAATTATCATTTCCCAGTAGAAGATCAAGGGCATAGCCTGAGTTGTGAAGGTACACCATTACCACTATCTGGGAATCAGAACCCTTTACCATGGCAAGATGTTGTTTGTCACCAAGAACAATATAAACAATATCAGTTTGAAGGACATAGAAATAATGATCAATATCCAAAGAGAAAATTATGGAACAGTTATGAAGACTTGGGAAATATAGAGTATTTACCCAATGAGGAAGGTGTGTTGAACTTAACTACTAAACAGAGTAATGCAAAGTTTGGGAAATGGCATTCATTTAATGATGGTAGTACTTATAGCTTGAATGGTATTTCATATCATGAAGGGTATTATGAGGAAACTGCTCCGAGCTTATCTTATTCGGCTAACTGGCAATATGGAATGGATAATGCAGGCTCACAACATGTTCATACTGATGGTATGATTCATCATAGTCAGTTTAATCTGAATACGCCAATAGACTCAAACTTTCCTCCAAGTGCCAACGTAGAGCTCGAAGACTCTTTGTATCTTGAAGATGCTGAATGGTATCAGCAGTGGCTTGCTCTTTTGGAGCAAGGAATGTGGTGGCCAGCAGAAGATGGTGACTGTGGGTATTTTGTTTACACAGACCATGAGTATATTTATGCCTTGCTTACAGATGCAGCGGGAGAATATGTGTATGCATGTGCCCCTGAAGGGGAATCTTGGGGAAATGCACAGAAGCTGGACAGTTTTCCCAGTGCTTGGCTGCAGAATGAAATGGTTTTAGTCTGTGGCTTTAAAATTCCACTTTACAATGAAGATGAGCTTCTTTGGCTTCCAGGTCAAGATCACAGTGATTCTCAACTTCTTAATGCCCCCCTGGATTTGTCTGCTGCCTACAGAAAAGGAAATGAGATTATGAATTTAAATCTTGAGCAGTTTTCTCAAATGTTTGAAAATTCATTTCTGTCTCAAGGGCAACATGGTGTGGATTTCTCATCCTACACATTAAACAAAGTTAGGATGGATCCAAGACAGCCTAGTTATGTATATCAGGATTATTGCAATGATGTCATTGACCTTTCGTGTCATAATAGAGACCATATTGGCCCTTATTGGAACAACCATGAAGTGAAGACATTTCTTGCTCAAAAAGTTTCTGTCTCCTTAAATTCTACTCCTACTGCAAATTTAAATCAACAGCTGCTTTACAACTGTTACCAACCTGGCCAACGGCGGCGTTCATCAACTGCCGTTACAGTAAAACATGTGGATGATGTATCAGAGGAAGAATGGAGGAAAAGAGTGTCTCCTGGAGAAGCGCAACCTAATCGTCAAGTTAAGAACATTTCTTCACTAATATCCTCTTTTGTCAGCAAAACATCACAGGTGGAATTGAACAATTCTAATAAGTTCACATGTGAGCAAGCCTTTGACAAACAGTCTAAGAACATCTTTTCATCAGGTTTCCAGAGTCTGAAGTCTAAGATCATCAAAGAAGAATCTACTGCAATTGTGACACAGCCACAAAGTGTTAAAGAGCAAATTGAGAAGCCAGTTACTACACAGGGTAGAATCTTGCCCACGGTACCAACAGTAGCTGAAGTGACTCACCCTGCGACACACTCACATATAACTCAGAAACCTAAACTTTCACGTCAGACTACCATGGTACAACAAGTGACTCCACCAGCAAACCTCAATGTCACAATGCCTTTAGGATCAAAAGAATCTGTTATTAAACCTAAACCACCCGGACAACCTGTATCTGATAAACCAGTGGATATACCAGTGGAAAAACAGTCTGAACAACCACAGACAGGCTTCGTGAACTTTTTAAAATCTGCAGTAGGAATGGAGGAAACCAAACCAGTTCATAAATTTGCTGAGACATCTCCAGATCAACAGAGCAAAACAGGCAGCACTGGTTCCTTGCCAGGCAGTGCCACTACAAATAAAGAGACTACAGGAGTTTCAAATCTATTTGGATCAATCAGCAATCTATTTAGCCCTGAGCCCTCTCCACCACAGAAACAGCAAGTAAATCCCAGTGTTACAGAGCATTCACTTCCATCAGCATCAAGATCTAAAGGTATACAGAGACAGCAAACTTTAGACCAAAGTGGCACACCTAGGCCCATGCAGAGTCAACCCCCAAATAAGAGTATATCTCAAGTGTCTATTTCCAGTATCTCTACAGGCCCTGCAGCAAGCCAGTCAAAATCTGTATCACCTGCTGGACAAATAAAGCAGGAAGCTGAAAATAAATCATCTGGTGGACTGTTTGGATTTTCAGTTGGAGAAATGTTTGCTGGATCAGCAGCATCTCCCCAGTTTGGTCCTACGGCACCACAGGAAGAATCGCTTGGTAAAAGTATATTTTCAATTTTTACAGGGCCAAATACTCAGCAGACTGCACCTAAAACCGGGTCATTACCTCAAACACATCCACCAAGTGCAACTCCACAGCCTCCTCAACAGGAAACACTTGGTAAAAGTTTATTGTCAAAGTTTTCAGCATCAAGTCCTCATCCACCTCCTAATGAAACCAAGCCCAACACTGAGGCACCACATCAGGGGACTGTTCCTCCAAAGGATCCTCTATCTGCAGGATTCCTCTCAATGTTCGGCGGTCCCAGCACTCAACAGTCTCCAAACCAAACAGGGTCTGTTCTGGGGGGAATTCTGCCTGGATCATCGAGTTCAGCCGAAAACCCAGTGAAGGGGCTATTGTCAATGTTTGGTGATCCCACCCCTCCACAAACACAATCATCAGCAATACCATCTCAAGAAAGAGTAGTCCAGTCACAAACTCAGCAACAAGTGGGGCCCCAGATGCAATCGAAACCACAAGAACAGCCTCAACCACAAGGACAGACAGCCACCTCTGTCCTTGGGGGTATATTAGGTGGATTGTCTGCCTCAAGTGAAAGTCCAAGAAAAACTTTGTTTTCCATGTTTAGTGGCCCTAGTGGCCCTAGTACCCCTCAAACACCAAGAGCTGGTGGCGGTACAAACATGCCCTCCACAGCCAGGGCTGCAGCCCCCAAAGAACCTGCCAAGAGTATGCTCTCTGTTTTTAATGATGTTGTCCCAACATCTCAACAGACTCCCAATTCATCTATTGTTGTTACTACTACCAAAGAGTCCCCAGCCATTCATTCACAACAAAGTTCTTCCCAATTATCTCTTTCAAGAGACCATGTCCCAAAAGATGCCTCTATTAATGAAATCTCAAGTGAAATTGCAGGGAACAATTCTGATAGTAACTCTAGTCAAGTGCATGTTAGCCCATCTACTGATAATACCATGGTTACCACAAATTCTTATAAAGAAGGTAGCACAGTTGAAGCCAATGATGTTGCATCTAAGGAACCAAATTCAGAATATATCAATGTGCATAAGGAAATAAGCACTAAGAGTGCACCCCAGGATCCTACTCTTTTGAAAAAGCCATCTGCCTCTGGTCTGTTACCTATGATCAGTGAATCAGACCCACATCCTCCATCTTCAACTGGATCCATTTCAGACGGTCCAGGAAAAGGTTTACTTTCTTTATTTTCTGCACCTAGCACTGAGCCAACTACAGGGCCTGCATCCGGATCATCAGGCCTGAAGGACCAACCAGCCAAGGGGTTGTTTTCAGTATTTGGAAGTTCTGCCCCTCAGCCCTCTTCACAGACTGGAAGTTCTCTATTAGGGGCAATGTTTGGAGGCTCTTCACCTCAAACACCATCATCTCAAATAGGAGGATCATTACTAGGTGGGTTATTCGCAGGGTCTGCACCTCAAACTGCTCCACAAGCTAGTCCCAACAAAACTGAAGGGTCTGTTCCTCAAACTGCAGGATCACAGCCAGGGTCATCATTACTTGGAGGCTTATTTGGTGGATCTGCTCCCCAGGCTGCTGGATCTCAGACTGGAGGGTCAATTTTGGGTGGTATATTTGGTGGGGCTGCTGCCCAGACTTCAGCAACCCAAAATAAAAGCTCTATATTGGGAGGGATTTTGGGTAGTTCACCCTCTCAGACAGCTGGTGTACAGACTGGTACATCTCTTCTAGGTGGCATATTACCTGGAGCTTCTGGTCCTAATGAGATGCCTGGTAAAAGTTTGCTTTCAGTGTTTGGAGGATCTGCTTCAGCTGCAACACCTACTGCAGTAAGTACACCAACATGTAATGATGACAAAATATCCACTACAACTCTTAACAATACTGCATCAAGTGTAACTGATCAACCACAAAACACTGAGAGTAAAACTGCTTCAACTGGTGGTGATACAGGTGAAATTAATACTTCTACCAAAAGCAATGATCAAGTGGAAACACCAAATAAACCTGATAATAAAGTTCAGTGTCTTGTTACAAGCTTGTCCAAAGGTGAGGACAGTCTCATTGAAGACGTAAACTGCCAAGATACTGATAAGCAAACTGGTTTAGCTGAGGAAATTCAGTCTAAAGAATCTGAAATATGTACATCAGAAGAACAACCTGTAAGTTCAGCGATTGCAACTGATCAGTTGAGTCAAGATACAAAAACATCTAAAGCAAAAGAGGAAACACCACCCACTCAGTCAGCAGGTTCTCTGGTCCAAGAACAACCAAAGCCTCTCCTCAAAGACAAGTCTGCTAGTGATTCAACAGCAGATACAGTTACAGGCTTCATGTCATCCCTTTTCAAACCAACACCTGTTCCCACTGAAGGGCCTCAGCAACAGCAGAAGAACTCGCTGTTTGGATTGGGAGGAACAGCACCCCAAGCTTCCTCCAGTCAGAGTGGTTCATCACTGTTAGGGGGAATCTTTGGAGGGCCCAGTGTCCAAGAAGCATCTCCCCAGATAGGGGGCTCATTACTAGGAGGCTTATTTAAAGGGTCTGCTCCTCAATCTGGTCCTCAAACCGCTGCCCCCACAACTGGAGGGTCAATATTAGGCGGGATGTTTGGGGGAGGATCAACTGCCAAATCTGCAGGTCCCCAGAGTGGTGGATCATTACTCGGTGGAATGTTTGGAGGGTCTGGAGGTACACCTCAGCCTGGTGGCTCTTTGTTTGGAGGAATGTTTGGAGGAGCCACTGGTCAAACAGCAGGATCACAGGCTGGACCATCAACTTTACTTGGTGGCATAGGGGGATCTTTGTTTGGGGCTATGGGACAACCACCTAAGCCATCTGAATCTGTGCCAGCTGTACCTAAATCAAAAACCAGTGCAAATAAAATGATGGGCTCATCACTGCAAGATAAAGATCAATTAAAGTCTGGCAGCTTAACAAGTGACAGTGCTGTGGAATTTGGAGCAGCTTGTCCAGAATCATCTGCTCTTACAAGTACACCACAAAATACTAAAAATGATGTAATTCAACCGGTAGATAACACTGAAAAAGGAAAGCCAGATGTTGACGGAGAGGTGATACATGAGAAGCCCATGGTTATTAAAGGAGACCCTGAGTGTAAAGAAAGTGACAAATCAGTCCCACCAGATACCAAAGAAGCAGATGTTAATATTGTTCACCCTGCTAATCAGTTGCCCAACAATGCAGAGCCATCTCAAGCTAAGTCTTTGTTTGGTTTTATATCGGCACAGAGTGATGCAGGAAAATCTCTTGGATCCCTGTTGTCATCAGCACCATCACTTGCTTCATCATTGTCTCAAACAGAAGGAGGCAGTGGTTTGATTTCAGGGTTAAAAACCCTTTCTGGAGGCATATTTCAAGAAGAAAAATCTAATAGAGAAAAACAAGTGCCACCCACCACTTCATTATTCGGGGCAAATACAAGTTTTCCTTGGCAGGCAGAGCCACCCAAGCCACAAGCTGGCTCCGTTATAACTTCTCAACCCCAAAGTAACAACAATTCAACAAGTGATGAAACTGTACAAAAGGTTGAAACAACTGAAGCCCAAAAAACTGAACTGGTAGGTTCCACAGATATAGCAACCCCCCAGATTTGCATCTCCACTCCTGAAGTAGATCCTTCAGCATCCCTGTCCCCAAAGGAGAAGGAAAGGCTTGTAGAAACACACCCCTCTGCAGGTCCTAACTCTGGAGTGCAGCTGGACAACCAGTCCAGGAGGGATCTGTTGAATGCAAAAAGGCTAGTAAAAGCATAATAAATGGCACCCTCCCTTCCCCCACCATATATGATGCATTGGGAGTTTGGAAACAATGTCTTTTCTGTTCAGCTCTGCAGTCCATTTTCACTAGTTTAGTTACTGTATGTCTCTGTGTGTGGTGTTTTTACATTTGCATTTTGTGTTTACTGTCTGCAATTTCATGTATCATTTTAAAACAGAATTCCACAACAATATAGTAATGTTTATTGAACTGTGCCCAGTTTAGCAGTAAATGTACACAACCATCTATCTATCTATCTATATGTCTGTGTGTGTGTGTGTGTGTATGTGTATGTATATACACACACACACACACACACACAGACACACACACATATATATATATATATATATATATATATATATATGTATATATATATACTGTGTATATACTGTGTATATATATATACTGTGTATATACTGTGTATATATATATACTGTGTATATGTATGTGTATATATATATACTGTGTATATGTATATGTATATATATATACTGTGTATATGTATATACTGTGTATATGTATATGTATATATATATACTGTGTATATGTATATGTA
>VUQI01025153.1:11822-23118 GCA_015106735.1 Paratilapia polleni | reverse complement strand
GGATGGAGCAGCTCTCATTTCTAGGAATATGGCCGAATTTATTAAACCCCCCAAAATGTGACTATTCAGAGTTGGGACCAGGAAGCAGAGTTGCAGTCTTACACGCTTTTCTGCAGCTTCTCTCCTCCTGCCATCCCCCCAAATCCCCATCCCCATAGAGGCTGTGTCTGTTCCCAGACCACCAAAAAATAAACCAAAAATCAGCAAAAAACAAATTAAGCACAAAAATTTCCAAAGAGAGAACAGTATAACATCCTCAACTGCACCCAAGAGTAAAACAGTTAAATGTGGATTACTAAACATTAGGGCTCTCTCTTCTAAGTCCCTGTTAGTAAATGATTTAATAATTGACCAGCATATTGATTTATTCTGCCTTACAGAAACTTGGTTACAGCAGGATGAATATGTTAGTTTAAATGAATCAACACCCTCGACTCATACTAACTGTGAGAATCCTCGAAGCACAGGCCGCGGAGGAGGAGTAGCTGCAATTTTCCACTCCAGCTTACTAATCAACCAAAGACCCAGATAGAGTTTTAGTTTTAATTCATTTGAAAGCCTGACTCTTAGCTTTGTCCACCCTTATTGGAAAACTCAAAAACCAGTTTTACTTGTTGTTATCTATTGTCTACCCGGCCCCTACTCAGAGTTTTTATCTGAATTCTCAGACTTTTAGGCCTAAGCTGCTGGGGGCTTCCCATGACGCACTGAGCACTTCCTCTTCATCACTTCCTTTCACTCTCCATGTGTTTATACACCACTTGCATTTAATCATTAGTAATTATTAAACCCTGTCTCTCTCAAATAGTGTGTCTTTTGTCCTGTCTCCCTCTGCTCCCTTCTGTTTCCCCTCACCCCGAACCGGTCACGGCAGATGGCTTCCCCTCCCTGAGCCTGGTTCTGCTGGAGGTTTCTTCCTGTTAAAAGGGAGTTTTTCCTTCCCACTGTTGCCAAGCGCTTGCTCATAGGGGGTCATCTGACTGTTGAGGTTTTCTGTCTAATATTGTAGGGTCTTTACCCTAAAATATAAAGTGCCTTGAGGCGACTGTTGTTGTGAATTGGCGCTATATAAATAAAATTGAATTGAAAACTATGTTCTTGGTTTGGATTTAAAAGAAAAGATCATGTTTTTTTTTTTTCAAACCTTCTTATCTTGGTTACCAAGGCGATGCGTCCCATCAAAAGAGTTTCTAAGCAAACATGGTGCAGGCACAAAACACAATTTCAAGTAAAATAGATTAGTTTCAAAGTTGTGCTGAATATAAGGAAAAATGGGACATTTCATGTCCATGGCATGTACACATACAAATAGATAACATTTTCTTGACTTTTTCACATTTTAAATGAGACCAGGCTTAGATATAACATGTTTAAGTGTTAATTAGTGAGATCTATGAGGGAAACTATTTATGTCTTAATGCTAAGCTAAGGAAGTTGTCATTTCGCTCTTTTCAGCTTTTTCACAACTTAAAAAATTGTTTCAAAGAGTCAGAGTGCAATTAGGTGTCAGTCAGACAGGAAGGAAAACCGATTGCTCGCTCTCCATTGAAACTGTAGGCTATTGTATATGCCTACAAAAAACTAAAAAATATCTTATATCTGCTGTGGGGTTTGATGCAGCACGGTAAGGAAACTCGAACTAAGTTTTCTTAAACAGTCAACCTGAAAACCTGAGCTTTTCAGGAAACAAAAATGGATAGTATTCCTACTCAGCAGTAAGCACTGGGTTAGAGTAGATTGTGGATCATTCTGAATGGTACTGTATGAGTAACATTATAATATATGCAAGTCACAGAGCTAACTACAGTAGCCTGCTTACACCTAGCTAACCTTATTTCAGCAACAGTTAGGTGCATAAGTTTATGGACAGTGACACAATTTTTGTATTTTTATTTCTGTTCACTGCCACAGTGGATTTTAAATCAAACAAGAAAGATGTGATTGAAGTGTAGAGTTTCAGCTTTAATTCAGGGGGTTTAACAAAGGTATTGCATTAACTGTTGAGGAATTACAGCAAATTAAGAGAATTTTAATATAAGGACTGTTTTTAATACTTGGATTAAAAATGACTGCCTGAAATCTAAAACCCATGGACATCACCAAATGGTATGTTTTATGCATTGAGATGCTCTTCTTCTTCTTCTTCTTCTTCTTCTTCTTCTTCTTCCAGCTCCTTCCTTTAGGGATCGCCGCAGCAGATCATCTGCCTCCATCTCACCCTATCCCTACCATCCTCTTCTGTCACATCACCCCTTTGCATATCTCTCACTGCATCCATGAACCTTCTCTGCGGTCTTCCTCTTTTCCTCCTACCTGGCAGCTCCATATTCAAAATCTTTTGTCCTCTGCACATGTCCACACCATCTCAACCTAGCCTCTCTAACTTTGTCTCCAAACCGCTCAATCTGAGCTGTCCCTCTGATATAGTCATTTCTACGCCTGTCCATGCTGGTCACTCCCAATGAAAATCTTAGTATCTTCAATTCTGCCACCTCCAGCTCAGCCTCCTGTCTTTTTGTCACAAAGCACTCCTAACACTCGTCTCCACCATCTCCACCCTGCCTGCACTCTCTGCTTCACCTCCCTTGTGCACTGTTTGTGCTTTGGATGGTTAATCCCAGGTATTTAAACTTGTCCACCTTCACTACCTCTGCTTCTTGCATCTTCACGATTACACCTGTCACCCTCTCACGCACACGTGTATTCTGTCTTGCTTCTACTGACTTTCATTCCTCTTCTCCCCAGAGCATACCTCCACCCCTCCAGGCTCTGTTCCACCTGCTCCCTCCTCTCACTACAGATCACAATGTTGTCTGCAAACATCATAGTCCATGGAGACTCCTGCCTGACCTCATCTGTCAACCCCTCCATCACTATTGCAAACAAGAAGGGGCACTGATTCCTGATGTCATCCCACCCCCACCTTAAACCCATCTGTCACTCCTGCCTCACACCTCACCACTGTCTCGCTGTCCTCATACATGTCCTGCACCACCTCGACATACTCTGCCACTCCTGACTTCCTCATACAGTACCACAGTTCCTCTCTTGGCACCCTATCATATGCTTTCTCTAGATCCACAAAAACACAGTGCAACTCCTTCTGACCTCTATACTTCTCCATCAACACTCTCAAAGCAAACATCGTATCTGTAGTGCTCTTTCTCGGCATGAAGCCATACTGCTGCTCACTGATCGTCACCTCTCTTCTTAACCTAGCTTCAACAACTCTTTCCCATAGCTTCATGTAGCCTCTGTAGTCACTACAGCTCTGCACATCTCCCTTGTTCTTGAAAATCAGTTCAAAATTAAAGCTAATAAAATGGACAGAGTATAAAATAAAATGAGATATAAGGCCAAAATACTGACAGAAACTGATTTTTAAATGGGTTTATTAATGTATTAAAAACCAGACATTAAGAGAAAGCATGGGTAGAGAAACGCGTATTGTAGTAATTTTGTCCTAAACTACAACCCGTCTGTTTAAAGTCTAGAAGCACTGTGATTGGCGCCAGTCCTGTAAAACAGCCCGCCTTCTCCTCACCTCCTCAAAGCTCATTGGTTGAACGTCCCGTTCTTCACCCTAACCTGGAAAAACACACCAACACACGCTTTGCACTTCTCTCTCACGTCGTTTCCTTGTGTTATCTTTCAGAGTTTCTTCTCCTGTTTGCGTTATAAAAGGAGGGGAAACCAGTTCTACAACTCGAAAGTCGAAGTACACCAAGTGCGGATTTATTCATGTTTACACGAAGCGGTTTAGCTCAAGAGTTGGGCCGGGAACAAGAGCAGAGAGCGGACTGAACTTCTCTGGGTGAGTTCACACTGTGTCAGAGAGGATTTTCCTCATGTTATCAGACCGAGCACAGCAGGTTTATTAGAGCTGAGGTTTGTGTCTGTGCTGTAAAACTGCTAAGACAGGAGCCACGCTAAAGTTAGCCTCAGAGAGCTCATTCAGAGATAAACTGAGAGAAGAAAATGAGCAAAAACAGAGTCAGAAACTCATCTTCATCACTGTTTTGGGAACTAAAATAAGAGAAATTATAAACTACCTATTACTAAAAGACTCAGAAAGCACTAAAACAGAGCAACGCCTCAAGTTTAAACACTAAAAGGTAAGTAGTTTTAGAGAGCAAGACCTCCTTTATTCTGTCTTCTTGATAAGTGATTAGTCTTTAAAGTTATTTATTAACTGAGGTCTGACATATTTGCAGGGATCCATTACTACTTCACTGATGTCTGCGTGACTGTGAGTGAAGTGCTTTGTGTTGTACCATCTATTAAAATCAAAACGAAAAGCAAACCAAACATGAGAAAATCTGCTCTGGAAACGAACTGAAACCAAACAGAATTTGAAAAAGCAAAACATTTAAAACCTTAACTTTAATAACTCTGCCATAGAGGGATGCACTGCGAACTGAGATTAATGAGTTATAGAGGTATGTCAGACTGTGGCTCTCTTTCAACCCTGGTTAAATCACCACGGTAACTACCGCTGAACAAGTAACCTGAGGGGTATACTACAAACGAAGTTCAACATAGCCAGGCTTTCTTTGCGTCAGCTGGCTCAACAAATCCTAAAAACCCCAGTTGGAGGTAACGGGTATCGTGATGGTGGTTATCAGCTTTCTCTGTTAAGCCGGGCGCTCTGCTTCAGGCTCTGTGTGCACTCACATAAAAAGGGGTGTTTCATGCCTCACATGACTCTCTTTCCACACAAAATTATCCCTGTGAGTGCTGCCTACTCCAAACGTAATCAGATGATGATAAAATGGTGATTAAAAATCTATAAAGAACATAAAAAAATATATAACTATAAAATTCAACACTGCTGCAAATAAGACAGGAGCTTAATGCTGCAGAAAGTAAAATAAAGATTTTAATTCAAGTTAGTTATTTTATCGCTGAGCGCGCTCTCAGTGCTGCTGTTTATTTCTAACGTTGGCTGCACATTAGAGTCGGAAACTTTAAACTGGATACAATTACACATTAAAGGTTACCGCCCCACAGTCCTAATAAATGAGATGTGGAAATCACTTTAGTTTGTCTGCAGATCAAAGTGAAATTAATATTATTGATTGAACAGGTATTCTTGGTGTGTGTTCTGTGTTCGAGTAGCTACAATTCCAGCAGTGTAAAAGAGACTCAGCAGCAGGTTAGAATCAAGTAGAACAACATTTATACATTTTCTGCATCACTAAATTAATACATGCACATTTTATTTACAGCATGTTTGAATTAAAAAAAAAAAATAGTAAAGCATATAATTATTTTTTGATTAAGAAGCCAAATTACAGTTATTTAATTGCATTCCTGAACAGAAAAAATTGGTTTAGTGGTTGAATATTATGCTTGATTAATTTCTGGTAAAAAGGAAAGAGTAAAAAAGTAAAGCACTTCATGATGGTGGATGGTCTAATAAATTTGTTAAGCACTGTACACCCCCCTGTTCCTGTACTACGAAGCAGGATTTAGTCTTATCTAGATAACTTAAGGGTTAAATCTGGATTTTCTGTACTACAAAGGTGGTTCATTTCTTATACCATCACCATGGTAACGTGTGCTGTAGACCTAACCTCCTCTATGTCCGAAATAAGAGATCTACAGATACAAAACCACCACCTACTGACCAATAACCTTTCTGGAAAATAGTGTCACCATCCCTCGGGCCTCGGTGACTGATGCTTTTAAGTAGAGATTTTGTACTTTTTACTGAGGACTCAAAGCACTTTATTCTATTCTTTTAAGTGCATTCTAACTATCACGTGCACTCTCACACTGATGGAGGGAATTTTGGAGTTCAGTATCTTGCCCAAGGACATTTTGGCGGACCAGAAAGGTTAGAACGACTGACCTTCTGATTTGTAGATAACCCGCTCTACCTCCTGAATCACAGCTGTAGTAAGGGGGTCTGAAGTCTTTGTCTTTCCCTGTTGAGCATGAGTAATAAAGACATTGTTAGGAGCAACTTTATTCCTGTTTTTTTCCTTGCTGGCTGCAATTTTAAAACAGTTTTACTATTATAAAAGTCTTAATATATGATTCTATAACGGGGCACCTTTGTACTTGTGGACCTCATATCAAATTTGCATGCAGACTAAGTTTAAGTTTGGATTCTGTTTATTTCTTTTTTGCTCTCAGACCGTTAAACACCACTGGGACTGCAGCTGAAGTAATAAAAATGCAAACTGTCTTACACACACCTAAAAATGTATTTAATGGAACAGCAATTGTAATGTGTCAGATCCTGCTGTGTCTTACTGCTAGGGCTGCGATATTGATAAGTCTGTTCATTTACACAACGAGACTGCTTTTTACACAGCCCGAAAGAGTTAGTAGAAATAAAGAAGCTTTAAAATGGACAAAAATTATTCACCGCTCTCTCATGTGCTGTGTGTAAGAGCTTTCTGTTAAAAATTCAGCTTTGAATTCGGTGCTGCTCGGAAGACAGACAGCTGCAGGTTTTTAAACTGTTTGATTATATAAGCAGGTTTAGAATATTCATTGTGTGACACGTTACAGCTGTCAAAGAATATTCTATATACACTCAACAGCTACTTTGTAAGGTGCAGTTTTTTACTGGGCTGGACCCCCTTTTGCCTTCAGAACTGCCTTAATTCTTGACAGCATAGACTGAACAAGGTGCTGGAAGCATTTCTCAGACATTTTGGTCCATATCGACATAACATCATCACACAGTCGGCTGCACATCTATGATGTGAATCTCCCATTTCACCACATCCCAAAGGTGCTCTATTGGATTGAGATCTGGTGACGGTGGAGGCCGTTTGAGTACAGTGAACTCACTGTCATGTTCAAGAAACCAGTTTGAGATGATGTGAGCTTTATGACATGGTGCGTTATCCTGCTGGAAGCAGCTGTCAGTGGATGGGTACACAGTGGTCATAAAGGGATGGACATGGTCAGCAACAATACTCAGGTAGGCTGTGGTGTTTAAAGGATGCTCAGTTGGTATTAAAGGGACTGAAAGTGTGCCAAGAAAATATCCCCCACACCATTACACCATCATTACCAGCTTGAACTGTTGATACAAGGCAGGATGGATCCATGATTTCATGTTGTTTACACTAAATTCTGACCCTACCATCTGAATGTTGCATCTGAAATCGAGACTTATCAGACCAGGCAATGTTTTTCCAATCTTCTATTGTCCAATTTTGGTGAGCTTGTGAAAATTGTGGCCTCAGTTTCAGGAGTGGCACTCGGTGTGGTCTTCTGCTGCTGTAGCCCATCTGCATCAAGCTTTGATGTGCTGTGCATTCAGGGATGCTCTTCTGCATACCTTGGTTGTAACGAGTGGTGATTTGAGTTACTGTTTCTTTCCTGTCAGCTAGAAGCAGTCTGGCCGTTCTCCTCTGACCTCTGGCATCAACAAGGCATTTTCACCCAGAGAACTGCTGCTCACTGGATATTTTCTCTTTTTTGGACCATTCTCTGTAAACCTTAGACATGGATGTGTGGGAAAATCCCAGCAGATCAGCAGTTTGTGACACACTCAGACCAGCCTGTCTGGCACCAACAACCATGCCTTGCTCACTCACTTAAATCACCTTTTTTCCCCTTTCTGATCCTTGTTTTGAACTTCAACAGGTTGTTTTGACCATGTCTGCATGCCTAAATGCATTGAGTTGCTGCCATGTGATTGGCTGATTAGATATGAGCAGTTGAACAAGTGTACCTAATATAATGGCTGAGTGTATGATATGAGATTATCTAAAGTGTCAGCTGTGAAGCAACTCTCCGGCTCCCATTTGCAACATGTTCATAGTTTGTAGAGAAGCTGTCTCTCGCTGTACAATACATACAGATAGGTTTTATTCATACATGAAACTTTTTAATATCAGGGTTTTTCCTGGCTCAAAATGGGCTTTTGCAGGGTGACTACGCACATAAGCATGGTTATTCCACTTACAGTTAAGGCGAAGAGTCTTTGTTAGAGAGTGCGCATACGTTTTTTTTCCCTGTTACTTTTGGCCATTTGATAAACAATCATAGATTTAAATTTGAGTAAATGATTCCCCACTCAGTCAAATCCTGGTTAAAAACATTTTTATCACAGTCCTGGTGATTTTCTTTCTGTCTTTCAGGTCTCTTGACAGACGACCATGGAGTCACCCAGCAGTCTGGCGCTGCTGGGCTTCAAGCAGCTCTCCATCTGCTTGGTAGACTGTCTGAAGACTCCGGGAGTCCCGGGGCTGGCTGTGAGACTGGAGCCCGAAGGTGAGCAGCAGCCAGAAACACAACATCACATCTTCACTTCCTGCAGCTTACATTTACACCTTCTCTTTTATCGCAGATGTATTTATTTTTATATAAATACTACGGCTCCAAAGCTTATGGTAACCTGGAGATTTTTCATAAAATCTCAGATTTTTAAAAGCCGAGAAGGTTGTAGAAGTATAACTTCAGGGGTGAAAGCTGAGGAGCCGTATTGGTTTTCACACTATCAGCCTGTAAGACCATGAGCTGTTTTAAAAACGTTTAAAAGGAGTTTGAAATCAATACCAAAGCTCCCAGAGTTGTGACTTCTCTCCTTGTGGTCCTAGTAAGCACTCAGACTTCAGGGGTCTAAGTCAACTATAGTGTATTTATAATATTTTGGGGCCTAGATATGAAAGAGAAAAAAACTAAAGGTCTTGTTATTTGTGTTTGTTAACATCGACCTGATGTCTGCACGCTGCTAACTAACCATCATCAGCTTCCCAACAAGTAGCAGCAGACTGGTCCTGGTTTATTTTACTGGTTCGATGATTCTGTGCCTCCACTTCCTGCAGCCACAGATGACATTTTCACACAAAATAAAAAGTTAAATTTTGACTTAACCCATCACAAAGACTGTGTGGCTGTGAGGACACGCAGAACCTTACATGCACCTTAAACACTCGCTCTATGAGGTCCGATCAGAAAGTTCCTGTAATGAACCCATAATAATCAAAAACCTTACCTGATTTAAATTTGGCTGATCTCCCATTCAAGAGCATCCTCTCATGTCCTTCTGGATTGTTGTCAGCACGGCAGACGTTGTCTACTTGTACTTGTGCCTCTGTGATGCGTGCTGGATCTCATCCAGTTTGTCAAAACGTCCATCCTTCGACTCTATTCTCATTTTAAGTAAGCAGGCAAGGTCGCAGGGAGGCAAATCTGAGGCGTGTGACAGATGGCGAGTAAAGGTTGTGTTAATGTGGCCAAAAAACGTTGGCACATTACAGTAAAACTTGGGCACAAACTCACGGTTCATCAGGGTTCTTCCTACACAGAGAAATGGACATTTTAACCAGAACCAAAAGGAAAATCATGAGCGCCAAAATGATAACATTTTAGAAAAAAATAAATAAATCAAGCACTCTGAATGTGTTTAATCAAACAGCGGCTGAAGAAGCACCACATCAACCTGTATTTCACACAGATGCTGGATCAGATAGTAAAGGCACAGTGTTTTGGCTTTGACTCGGTCCGACTTTTATTCTGTTCATGGTCTGAACACTACGCAGGAGACTCCCCTGGTAGTTTTATCAGTAGTATATTGCAGGATTGCTGCCTTTGTGTTGCGTCAAGCTTCACAGTTACCACGCAGAGAGAAAGATTTAAGTCACATGAGGCTAAAGCTTCTTGTTAGCAGATAAACTGACGTACTCAACAGTTCTTCAGAAGTCGACTCTGGTTACGTACATAACTAACATGCGACAGGACACCCAGCAGCAATGTACAGTATAAAAACTAGTGTTTTCTTTTCTTTTTTTTTTAAAGATTAAAGCATGCAAACCAATTCTAGTAGCCCCCAAAATAAAATGATGACTCTGTGAAGGGCCAGTTCACCATATGCCAGATATTAAAAAGGATTCCCTGCTGAGAAAATTGGAAATTTTTTAGTTGACTGTTTGGTTACAGCCGGAGACCCAGCTCGGACCCACCATACCAACACGCAGATCAGGTTAAAGCGAAAGTTGTTATTTGCTCTCTGCACAAGTTTAAGTTTGAAGTTCGTTGTAAAATCACAGAGTGAACAGCACAAGTGGTCTTGATGGGACTTCCAGGTAGCGATCCTAAAATGCATGCCATGCTGGAATCTGTTCAAGATGATCACAAATAGATGGATGGCCAAACTATAATCAGGTTCAAGCTTTTTGATCACACCTCGTATCTGAATGTAAACAAATCCCTGCAGCCACGTTTCAGAGTAGAGTAGAAACCCTAAAACCAGAAGAGGCCACCGTGTAATCCATCAGTTTTCTGTAACTTCTTCTATGTGTCGTCCCTTCAGACTCATCGGGCAGCCTCCCGGTCCTCGCTCTGAGGGAGCTGTCTGTCTCATTGGTAGACTGCATGAAAACTCCAGGGCTGACTGAGACTGTCCATCTGACTCATGGCAGCTTGGAGCTTAAGCTGAAAGAGGAGGACGAGCAGTTGGAGAAAGATTACAACTACCTGAAGCTGGAGCAGCACCCAGTGTGGCAGGACCGTGAAATCGGGGCAGAGATTCATTTATATAAAGAAGAAGAAGAAGATAAAAACTCCACCTGGGTGGAAACCAAACCTGAAGAGCGTGCTGGGACCGATGACACGCTGTTGGTGTTTCAGGAGAGTAGTGGCAGCATAGAAGGGACAGCGTGGCTCATACAGTGCCCCGAACTATCCAAGTCCCTCAAAACGGCCATGCTGGACACGGGTTCAAAGGTACGTCAGGAGGAAGCAGACGCAACATCACAGCAGAGTCAGGAAAACAGCGCTTTATTAGAAAGAACGGAGACGGAGCAACAAGAAGCTGAAGCAGAGGAAGAAGCTGAAGATGTAGAAACCCCTGAGGCAGAGGCTGGAGGTAAATACTTGAATACTTTTTTAGGATTGATAGAAAATATTACTGTATCAGGTGCAGAAGGAAGCACGCCTATGTACTCCTAAATTAATTATTAACCCTCAAATGACCAAGTGGAGTCATTTATGTGTACCTTTGAGATATTTTTAATTATAAAATATACTTCTCTGACAACTTTTCATAGTTTATTTTAGTAGAATTGGACCATTGGCTCCATTAATGTGGGGAGAATAATGGAAAATCCTGTTGTAATTTTCCACCTCTAATCACTAGATTTTGATGTTTTGGAGTGTAGCAGACCTGAGGATAACCCTCAACCTTTTTTGAACAAATATGACTAAAAATCATAATGAGAATATCTGCCACAGATAAAGGAAACACTTGAGGTTTGATAGACACAAATGGAGACATTTAAAAAAAAAAAAAAAAAAAAAAAAAGAAAAAAAAAAAAGGGAAAAAGGA
>VUQI01025153.1:0-11774 GCA_015106735.1 Paratilapia polleni | reverse complement strand
AAGTATAAAATATAACGGTCATAAATGACCCCACTTGGTCATCTTGGTCACTGAAATAGCTTGGTCTCTTGATGGTTGTGACAAACTGGCTCGATGAGGGAGTTCACAGAAGAGGTTTGTTTAAATATAAACCAACCAAAGTACAAACAGCAAAGAGGATTGATTCTAGGTGGAGTGGAAGAGAGCGTCAGCATTTCATCTGGGCCACCTTTTATAGCGTGGAAGGCCCAGGTGAGCTGCATCAGCTGACGACCATCTCATGTCAGACAATTATCAACAAAAGTAGGCCAGGAGTTCCTCTGAGACAACGTGAGGGGAGTCACAGGGTTAAATTAATTTGTTACTAATACTTTATATAAGGTGCTCCAAAATCTTTTAATAAGGGCTGGGTGATAAAACGATAAAAATAATTATCATTCAATGACTTTTCTTGGTAGCAACATGAGACATGGCCACTATTAAGTTGATAGAACTCATTCCATCTTTGTTTTCACATACAACACGAAAGGCCACTGACAATTAGAGTAGTGCCCGCCTGAACCAGTCATGTGGTTGGAGAGAGTTAGAGCGACGTCATGTTAGGTTGACACACAAACATAGGTAGAGCATAGGAGGAGCAGCCGGCAGCAGCACATGTGGTTATATTTGGGCTACTGCAGTTGAACATTCTAGTACGTTAAGAGTGTGAGCGAAATAAGAGACCAAGTGACAACAAAATGTTAACGAAAACTCAAGTGACGGCGTTGCCAAACAAGACGCCCCAATGGACACAGCCCAAGCCTCAAAAAACGAGGACATGGTAGTGTAAAGATATTTCGGGTATTTAAAGTCCAACAAAGACGTAGGTGTCAAAATTGCCCCCTAAAGTCAAAATGCCAGACTTCGTGTTGGGTTTAGGGCATGGCTCCAAGAGGAGTTCTTGTATATCTTGGGATGTTACGTGTGTATACTGAATTTCATACATGTACGTGAAACACAGCCGTGGGGCTCCTGTGTAGCAATTTTGTTGGAGGTGTTATGGAGCCATTTTGCATGTGTGGAAGTAAATTTTCACGAGTCCTGAGGCTCTTTTGCTTTTTGAGCATGTTTAGGCCCTTAAAAAGGTGATTCATTTGTGTAGTAGATCCAATTGGACCTTTGCACTGTGTGTTCTCAGACCCCAATAAAGGTGCTTAATATGTAAAAATTTAAATAGGCTTCAAAAAACTGTATTTAAAATGCAGTAATATAGACTTGATTATACTCTGTTGCGGACATGAGCACAGAAAGCTGTTAAATAGTCATTCCAGTTTTCTTAGAACTTTCTTAGAAGTTTGCTGCCTGAGGCGCATGCATAGGCGGTGCAGTGTAATTAGAGATGCATTAACTCACCGGCCAGGGACCGGAATCGGTGGATTTCCAGCATTCTTGGCCCGGCTGGTCAGCCTCTTTTACGATTGCGAGCCGGTCCGTTTCATGCATGTGCAGCATGCATACAGTGGTGCAGGCAAATGGTTGCGTGTACACTCACAGTCACGTGCTAACATGTTGTTAGCATAGAAGCTCCTCACTGTAAGTAAAGATTCAAAGTTTGCCAAAGTAAACAGTGGATTGACCACCACGAAAACGTTTGTAACAAGACACCTAATCAGACACTTGGATATTGATATTTTAAATAAAGCTAATAAAGGCAAAGTGGCTAAAGCTAATGTAGCCAGAGCTCAGAGCCATACACAAGCCAGCAGCCTCGGTATGAGCAAAGGATCGAAGCAGTTATGAGGAAAATTATGGAGATGAATGAGAGAGAGAAAAGGGTTGATGTCCTGTTTTCTGGTGAATTTATAAACATACTGGAAAATGACGTAAATACCTGACATTTGTTTTGTTATATAAATTTGTTGCACCTGCTTTTGTTTGCTAAGATAAAATATGTCAAGTAAAGGTGGGTGTACAGCAACTCATTTTCAGTTCATTATTGTACCTCTTTCCAGTAGCAGAGCACTTAATTTGTAGTTGTTTAAGTAAGAAAAGATCCTGTAACTTAACTGCAGTTTGGGGGAAATTATAACATTTAGTAAATTTTGTTTTCTATCATGAAAATATTTTGCATTCAAGAAAAGTTGGTTTTTGTTTGTTTAGACTGTCAATTATAGTTCTTAGAAAGAAAATCAGAATTGGCAAAAATCGGCATTGGCAGGTCACACTTGGAATTGGAACCGGTACATTTCTGATTGTAATATAAAGTTTCAGTGGATGAGTTTGCACGGTCACAAAAAGCAGGCGGATGTCCGCATGGACCCTCGCGCTCACCTTCTGGTGACAAAATTTACCTGACTTCTAAAATATGATAACCCCATTTATTTCATTATCTGCGAGAAAGTCATATAAAGCATTTTCTCATACTGTTTTTCTTTATCGTTCTTATTGCTCCTCTTCTAATTTAACTCAATAGTGTAATAATCTTGAGCACAGTGAATTTTAACTGTCACTTTTTTCCCACACCCTCCCTCACCACTCTTTCTTGTGTTCCCTTCAGCCAATAAAAACCAACCAGAGAAGAACCAACAGGAACCTGCATCCAAACCCCAACGTCACCGCTGCGAGCACTGTGGGAAGTCCTTTGCAAAGAGGAGCAATGTCCTCCGACATCAGCGACATCATTGCAGCAGAACAAGAGCTACAGAAGATTCCGACCAGGCGGAGCATGAGGCGTTTTCATGCAGCAAATGCAGCCTAACATTTGACACTAAACGCGGTCTCAAGCTGCATAAGCTCTGTCACAAAGAGAACAGTGAAAACCATGAGGGTGAAGAAACAAATGAAGAGGTTCAACGAGTGAGGCTTCACGCCTGCACGCAGTGCAATAAGAGCTTCTACTTGTTATACACCCTACGGCAGCACCTCCTCACTCATACTGGGGAGAAATCTTACCACTGCGAGGTCTGTGGGAAGCAGTTTGGCAGGGAAGGAACTTTGAAGGAGCACATGCTCATCCATACAGGAGAGAAACCTTATAAATGTGATCAGTGTGGCAAGACCTGTGCCAGGCGGGGGGACCTCAGAATACATATGCTCAGCCATTCTGAGGAGAGACCACACAACTGCAGCCACTGTGTGAAAAGCTTCAAACAGCTTTCGAAACTGAAGAAGCACGAGCGAATCCACACGGGGGAGAAACCATACCAGTGCCAGCTTTGTGCAAAAAAGTTTAGACTGCAGGAGTCGCTGGCTTCGCACATCCACACCCACACTGGAGAGCAGCCCTTCAAGTGTAGCTTCTGTCCCAAGGCCTTCAGCATCAGGAGCAACTTGAAGAAGCACCAGATGATACACACAGGGGAGAAGCGGTTTCGCTGTTCACACTGCGACAAAAGTTTCCGGCTGCAGCAACACTTGATATTCCACGAGCGTGGCCACACAGGAGAGAAACCATACAGATGTGACAAATGTGGAAAAAGTTACTGTCATCCATCAGCGTTAAAAACACACCAATCTGCTCATGAGGAGAAACCACCACGTTGCTCCCTCTGTAGGCAGGAATTCACAGAGCAGGCGGAGTTAACCAATCACAGGTGCGGTGAGACAGCAGATAAACCGCACCGTTGTTCTCAGTGCGGAAAGTGCTTCTCCCAGGCTGTGAACATGAAGAAACACCAGTTGATCCACTCGGGGGAGAAACCCTATGTGTGTAAAGAGTGTGGGAAACAGTTCAACCACAATGGCAACCTCACCAAGCACATGCGCATCCACACAGGCGAGAGGCCCTTTGAGTGTGAACTCTGTAAGAGGCGCTTCAGGCTCCTGCAGCACCTCACAAACCACAGATTAACTCACAACAAAAAAAAATAGAATCTGACATTTTGGAGTTTCAGTAGAAGTGGCGAGGGATTGGGAGGACAAACAGGGATGACTCTGCTGAGATTATCTTCACTCAGCTTCACTCCCTTTGATCTTTTATTTAATTATAGCTGCTTTTCCTTCTGTAAAACCAGACAGGAGGATGTTATAGTTGAGACTGTCATATATAAATGTTTGCATCAGTTTATATGAGGTGGTCGGAGTAAAATGGTCTCCCTTGTTCTTCAAATGACAAAATCTTCTTCTAATACTTGCTCTTTCTATTTTTAAAGTACTGAAATACTGAAGCAGGGATTTGTTAGTCAAAGGAAGTTTTAGGGTGAGTGAAACATCTCCACAGAGAATTTGTTCAAAGGTTATATAAAAAAAATAGTTTGAGCATAATAAAAGTTATTAAAACTAAAGAAGTAAGAACTAATATTTGTGCTTTTTTTTCAGTAGAGAGTTATGATTTAAAATAGCAAGGTATATCTAGTACACTGTCACTATGTCAGATTTTCACTACACCATTATGGTGGCCAAAATAATTAATGATATTGAACACATTGCAATATCTACAAAATATTTTGGGAAAAATGTTGCTGTCAATGAAGCTCAGCCTGAACTTTTTTCCTTTAATTCACTTGTCCATAATAAGGCAAACGGTTAAAAAAAAAAAAAAGGTAATCTAAACCAGTATGACCAAATGTCACTGATATATGCAGTACTCAGTTTGTACACAAAATATGAGGAAGCACCAAACAGCAGCAATTCAGTCAGACCAGCAACAAACTTGAATAAACACCTGTGAGTCAAAGTGCAGGGCACAGTAACTCAGTCTCATGGAGGGGCTAGCTTTAGCTTAAATGCACGGAAAACAGAGAAGACAATAAAACATTACTCGAAGTAATTCCTCAAGAGTCTCCAGAGTTTCTCTCAACAGCATAACAACAGCTTAACTGCACCTGTGTGAGTGACTCAGTCTGATTTTGCGTGCTTGTTGTGAAAAGTGAATGTATTCCAGTATGTAAGAGAGGTGCCGTTAGTGTTAGCCACCTTACTTTAGTTACCCCATGAAGTGTGTAGAAAAGCTGAGGTTGCAGTGAAGTAGTTACTGAAAGAGAAAACTCCAAAAAGAGTCTCTAATGCTACAGTCACACTAGGGAAAATGCTGGATGGAGGCCAAAATTATTGTGACTGTATTCAGAGAACTTGCAGTCTCATTGCTTTTGAAATTATTTTGTCAAAGATGGGGACTAGGTCAGTTGCCATCTTCATAGCGACTTTTGCACATCAAGCTGGCAATAAAACGGCAGTAAGACAGTCTGCTATCAGTTTGCAATTTAATGGGGTCAGTTTGGCAATTGTTATATGCAGTCTGTTTGTAATAATACTATGATGAACCGTGATAAATTGGAAGATTGCAAATGTGTTGCCATCTACATATACAGAAATTCATACTAAAAACAAATCCACATTAACTAATTACATTCAGATTTCAGCCAGAACCTTACAGATTTGAAATGGGGATGTTCGTGGCAACTAATTTGCTAGAGAAAAATTGGACTAGTCGACTAACCTCAGAAAAACTTTAAAAATGAGCACACATTAAATGTAACAAAGTTAAACATTGGCCAAAACAAATATTTAGTGTATATTTTAGGGGCTAAATGAAACCATTAATCACATTCCTCACTAATCAAATCATGTTTTAAGTGTCGCTGAAATTTGCTGCACTGTACCCATGTATAACGTTATAAACACACATTGTCAAATTAGTTTGGCTAACCTTAGCCAGTAGCCTTGGGTTCTTTTATGCTAGTGTCCACATCCCAGTGCAGAATATGGTTACACCTGGCTTCGGTTCCTTGGTTATATTTCCGTTTATCCCACCAAGTACTGCAGAACAGCACTGGTTATCACGGCTGTCATCTGTTTACACCTAGTGGTCGGTGGCATCGTAACATCTGTGAGCCGGTACCTGCCGTTATACATAAATAAAATAAGAATATTATGTTTAACCAACTAGTATTTCTGGTGCTGACTAGCAAAGAAAGCAGCATTTAAATGTCTAGTCAACTAGTCACAAATCCCTAATTTGAAACAGAAATTTCTCCACAGATAGTGACGTAGTTGGTACAGGATAGCGATTTAACAGTGAAATGACACAGGTGCTCGGCACCTTGCTTTTATATAGGAAAATAATCAGAATATAACCAGTTGCCAACCAGTTGAGTCACGTCCCCTGTTTTAAAGGGACACGTCACAGACAAGTTACACTCATTTGTGCAGACTGACTCGGATTGAATGCAGCGTTTTGGCAATCTGTCTGCACTTATAAATTAGACGTTGGTTAGTAGACGTATAAATAATAGACATCAAGTATTTGCAAACTTTTGCCAGTCTATCTGAGAGTGATTGCGACTGTTGGGAGACAGGTTGCCTCCCACCAGGGAACCTGCGCAATCTCCTTGCAATCGAAAGTGTTGGTCGCCACAACTACAAATCCCAATTCTAAAAAAGTTGGGATTCTGTGTAAATTGTAAATGAAAACAGAATGCAATGATTTGGAAATCTCATGAACTCATATCTATATTTACATTTTATACAGCATCCCAACCTTTTCAGAATTGGGGATGTACTTGCAATCAGTTGCCAAATGTGGAAAAATTCAATCACTGGCTGACCAGTGATTTTTTTTTATTTTCCTTTTTAAGGAAATTGCCATCCTATTTTTACTCTAGTGTGACTGAGCCATAACCAACACTGTGCTGCTAGTGGATTGTTTGCGAAATGCACTTTTTTCTTTTTAAAAACACATAATATAATTTATAACTCTGTGTTCTCAGTCGTACCTGGTGATGACCCTAACCCCACCTCTAACACTGAGCAATCAGAATATATAATTTTTGTTTCATTAAATTGTTCTCCAAAGTCTCTTTTTAATCGGAGACTAAAGAAAGTAACTAATCTGACACACAACAAAAACTAGTTCTTTTTTCCCAAATGAGGCAGTTTTGTTTTTCTTCAAAATATAGGGTTAGGGTTAGCACCATGATGACTTAGACCTCAGAGGATTAAATACCACGGTTATCAGTACCGTTACTGGTATATTGTGACAGACCTATTGGAGTCTCTGGGGAAAAAAGTACTCTTAAAACTACAAGTAGTCACTACCTCTCAGAGCTAACCCTGGTAGCATACTATAGCTAATGGATGACAACTCGGAGGCTAACATGTTAAATTGAATAGGCTTATGATGGTCGTCGTTTGGATGTGAGGGCATGCTAAACCAAAGTCTGTGGTTTTAGTCAAATGATGCAACACTGTTAGCGTGTATATACATAAGTATTTTCTTCTGTCCCAAAGCAAAAATGCTGTTAAGCCACTGCCAAAGAAGCCACTGTTTTCTCACAGTGTTGTCTCATGATTAGGAAGTGCTTTGAACTGAGGTCATTAAGAAACTGTAATGAAATCCAACCAGAGCCTTGGTGGGCCTGGTGAACTGCACAGGCATTTAAACATCAGAGAAGTGGTCACACTGTATCCCAGAATAAAGACGTCTAATGTACAATAAAAGCTTGGTGATTTATCTCATCAATAAACAACAAAATTAACTTTTTGGAAACAACTGGACACATTATTTGTATGAGAAATTAAAGTTTTTCTTGCTGGTGACAAAGCATATTTTTTCTTTTAGGATGGTCATGAAACAGTCTGCCAAAAGGCACTGATGTGTCTTATATTGCAATATATCAGTGCTCTATAAATCAAAACACAAAAGCCAGTATGGGACTTAATGGCTCCTTATCAGGCCCCAGGCAGCAGAGGTTTGAAGGTTCAGCTGTGACTGATATGATTTGGGGGATTGAGCGAAATAAGAGACCTTTAAGACAGTCTAGCCTGCTTTATATATATATCTAAAAGAAAAGTACAAAATATCGCCATGTTAGATTTGTTGCTGCTGCTGATAATATTGATACGCCTCACATGTAACTTAATAATCAACCCTGCCCCTTTGTTTGGTCTCTGCTGCTCTTTAAGCAGTCTGAGACTCATGATTGATTAGTTATTTATTCCAGTAGATGGTGCTGTTGCTTCATTATTCTCCTCACTGGCAGACCAGGAAGGGAAAGAAACAAAACAAATGTTTCCAGGGTGCAGAAGTCCTCACAAGGCTTCTGTAACTACCTGTGGGTGACTCGTAAATATTTGAGTCTGTCTTTAAATTTCTCATTTTGTTTTTATTTTGGATTTCAGACTACTGCAACACAACCATAAGTATTAATGTTTAATTGTAATTGTATTTTGTCATATTTTCATGTATGTGTACATAGAAAAGTAAAAAGTCTCCATGACACGATTTGGCCTCCAAATTCAGGTAAAAGTCATATAGATTTTAAAGGGACATTTTTTTTTATGTTTCATGATTATAATTATTTTATTTATTGTTTATTGATTTGATAAAAGACGATTGAAACTCACATGTGTATGCAGGTACAGGGTAGTCATCTTAGTAAATCCCTCCAACATAAAGCGCCCATAAAACTGCAATTTCTCATTTTTACTATAGATTTTGTACTTGTCCCAATTGACAGTTTATGCCAACTACAGCTCCGGAAAAAATTAAGAGACCACTCCAAAATGATCAGTTTCTCTGATTTTGCTATTTATAGGTATATGTTTGAGTAAAATGAACATTTTTGTTTTATTCTATAAACTACTGACAACATAACGCCCAAATTCCAAATACAAATATTTTCATTTAGAGCATTTATTTGCAGAAAATAAAAAATGGTGTCTTAATTTTTTCCGGAGCTGTATTTTTTGGCTATAGCTTTGTGTTTAAAGCACAGTTAAATTGTTAGAGAATTAGGGATACTCTTAATATGAGGAGCCTAATTCATTTTTTTTTAATGAATACAGAGTGATTTAGAGGAAAACCCCACAGAAATGCTCAAAAAGGGGAGTAAAGACAACCCCTATTAATTTTAAAATACCAAAATTTACCTCAAAAGGCTGTGCTGTAATGTTTTTGTCCTTTTCAGATTGAGTTAGTCACAGCTGGCACTAAATTATTGTTACTGTCAGTGGTGTTTGTCACTATTTGCTTTGAGAAAAGACACAGGAACTGCCAGTAAATCCTGCTGCAACTGAACTGATTAGGCGACATGTTTGACTTCTGTGTGTATTAGTAATTTCTGAGTAAAGACACATGCAGTACAACAAACAGCCTTAACATCGATCAGAAGCAGTTGCTCAACTCTGATCTGACCTAACCAAAAGTTGCTGATGAGTCACAGGTTTGTCATACTGAACCTGGAGGCTTCAAATGGTCAGACAGCAGCATTAGAGAAGCATTCAGCAACAAGTTGTTACACGGAGGAAGAGTGACAGAAACGACAAAGATGGAGCGACTCGGTCTGCTTATCTGTCTGATTTGTGTATCTTCGACACTGGTGAGTTTCTGTGATGTTTTTATATCATTTTACAAGGATCTGTTGCTGAAATTTTAAAACTTTTAAACTTTTATTTTCCGACCTGCTATGTGTTGCTTATTTAATAGCAAGAATAATTATGTATTAATAACAATATTAAATATCAAAGCGGATAATACATTTCTGGTTATTATTTTTAATATTACTGATATGAATACATTAACAAAACCCTGCAAACATAGCAATTGGCTTCAGGTGTTGTATCTTATTCACATATAAAATGTCTATATCAGCAAATCTATATAAAAGACAGTTTAATTTGTATATTTACTTAGTTCTTTATATGTTATTTAAATTAATTCAGTGTGGAGTGTGTAAAATATATTATGTAGCATTAACCTGAAAAAAATGCTGACATCTTGGCATTTTTATATTTTATGCTTTTATTTCACTACCTAACAATTATAAATATAAATATAAATAAAATAAGTAATAAGTAATTATGTATAAAAACAATTATTAATATTATGAACGTTTTTAATCATATAGCAGATCTTAAAATAAAGTTGCAATGAAGTGCAAATTAAAACAATTTATATCTGCTTATGTAATTTTTTTATTTTTTTTGTGGCACACCTTACTGTTCAACAAAGGGGCTAATTTCATAACTTTTGAGTGAATTACAAGGTAAAAAGCTGAAGCTAATTAATGTGTTTGAACATTAATTACCATTAACTATAATAATAGTTATTATTATTATTATTATTATTATTAATACACAAACAAAACCATGCAAACACATTATTTAGCTTTAGCTGTTGTAGCTAACACGCCTATATTATGTTTATATCAGACAGAGACTAATTTACATAATTGCGCAGTTCTTTATATACAATGCTATTTAAAGCCATTTAGGTACTGCAGAACATAAAACAGTGCTCCTATCTGGGCATTTATTGGTAGAAAGCAAACAAATATTTTTAGTTGTTGTTATTTATTTTATTTTTTTCCCAAGAAAACACTTCCTGGATTGCACATTTTGAACAGTTCAGTTGTTTTAGTTTAATTGTAAACTGATTATCCTTATTGTAAATGTTTGATATGTGGCATTTGTCCTGCATAAAAAGGTGTTTGGCACCTGCCAAAGAGATTTAGAATGTACCACCAAATATTTTAACCAGTGTTTTGTTTAACTTGGATTTACTTTGCTCAAGCTTGAATGCATTTTGTTTATCAAATGGACCAAAGTAACAGGATTCTGTAACTGTGACTCTTTTTTTTTTGTATGTGCATAGTCACCCCCTCAAAACCCTATCACGAGCCAGGAAAAACCCTGAGATGATATCAATGTTTTGTGGACTAAATAATTTTGAGTTTCTTGTCTGTCTTTGTCCAGGCCACGGTAGACCCGAGGGGAGCTCGTCCAGTGGAGCATGGCACCAGAAGTGAAAAATGTGCTACTCAGAAGGAGTGGCCTTTCTGCACAGATGTTGAATGGGTATACGGCTTCTCTGTTCTCTCTGTCTTCAACGAAACCAATAAAGATTGGTTTTCAGAGCCAATTATTTGTTCATCGCAGCTCAAGCTATGCAAACTTTTTTTTTTTTAATATGGCACATGTAGAGATTCAAGATTCATTATTGAGTTTATTGTCATTCAGACTATACGCAGGAAAACCACTCACTAAACTAATAAAGTTAATACTCTAAGTAAAGTAATAATATGTAATTATACTTAAAAACCTTTGCTTTTGTGCTTTTGATTGTGCTATGATTTTGTATTCAAATTACTATGACTTTCATGTGATACAAAAATTAATAGTGTCTTTCCAATGTCTTCGCTCGTGTTGTCCATCAGGGCCCTAAATGCCCCTCAGGCTGCAGGATCCAGGGTCTGATGGACAAATACGACCACAGCCTGCTGAAGAGGATCGAGAAGATCCGCAGCCTGCTGGATCAGAACAAAGCCAAACACCGCTCCGCCGATCAAGTGTCGAAACAGACCTACGACTACCTGAGGGAGAAACTCGTCACCGATGCTGGTTAGTGTGTCTTTGTGTACTTCCTCTTGTTTCTAAACAAGCTTTTAGTGGGTTACAGGAAACCAAACCAATTATTCTAGGTGGTTAAATGATGCCTGGAAAGTGTTTCAAACACAGGGCAATGAATTTTTTTGTTTGTTTGTTTGTTTTTTGCAAACTGGTCTCAATTACCAAAATAAATGACAAAAAACAAGGAAAAAAGTGCTATTGACCTTGCTAACCTTACCATGCTGAATGACATCTGGACACCTTTTGTCTCATTTTTCTTATTCCCTCTCCCTTTCAACAACAAAAACAAGTAACAGTCTACAAAATGTGTTTTTAGAATATGTATTGCTTGTTATGTCATGTTCTGAATTATTATCATTGTGGTTATGATTGTTGTTTGATTATCAACAAAACAATATTTTTCTCTCCTCTGACAATATCTAACTCTTGCATCGCCAATACCACAATGCTCATATTTTTACTTATAAAAG
>VUQI01025152.1:0-16040 GCA_015106735.1 Paratilapia polleni | reverse complement strand
AATACCACAGCCTACCTGAGTATTGTTGTTGACCATGTCCATCCCTTTATGACAACAGTGTACCCATCTTCTGATGGCTGCTTCCAGTAGGATAACACACCATGTCACAAAGCTCAAATGGTCTCAGTCCAATAGAGCACCTTGGGGATGTGGCAGAACGGGAGATTCACATCATGGATGTGTAGCCAGCAAATTTGCAGCAACTGTCACGAAGAATTAAACAGTTCTGAAGGCAAAGGGGGGTCCAACCCAGTACTAACAAGCAGCCAGCAAAGTGCCTGGTGAGTGTATAAGTCCACCAAACTTTGGCTTCATTCCCAAGCAAAGATAAGTGCAAATAAATATGTCTGTCCTCAATAGGCATTTAAATTTATCTGAACTCAGTGTCCCCCACCACCTCTTTAAATAGACAGGTCTAGTTAATGGTAAATGAGTGGATTTATGTAGTGCTTTTATCCAAAAGGCTTTACAATTTGCTTCCCATTCACACATATTCACACTGCTCAATATGCTGAAATAACTATTGGGTGCAATCTGTGGTGCAGTGTCTTGCCCAAGGACACTTTGACAAGTGGACAAAAGGAACTAGCGATCGAACCTCCAACCTTGATATATAACAGCCCATCAGCCCACTGAATATAGATCAGCTAGTTTTTCAAGCAACAATTAGTTTTTGCAACAGTAGCTGCTCACAAAAATAAATTTTAGTCCTAATGGATTCAGACTAAATCTGCATGTAAAAAGGCCACTTACATGAGTGTGTGCTCCTGTTGTAATCAGTTTCTGAATGCTTTAGAGGATATAGAATATATTAAGTGTTTAAAGCACATTGAGTTTACCTGCATGAAAAGTGGTACACAAATAAAATGACCTTAACCTGACTAGTCCATGCAGTTTAGTTATTCACAAACCAGAGAAGCAACATACATAGTGAAACTATACCAGAAGTGATGCATTTTTGTGTACCATCTCATGCTGCTCATCAGTCCTCTCTTCTCCTTAACCTGCAACACTTCATCAGTTGATAAAAACTCCACCACTGATTCTCCCAATGTGCTCATGAAAAATTCTGTAAAACAATTTCAATGCCTTATTTTCTCTGTGGATCATATCAAAACACTGAAGCACCTCACTCTATATCTATTTTTATCTTTTTCTACCCCGAGTGCCTCAGACAAAAAAAAATTTCACTTTAAAAGAGAGTTTAATCCAAAAAGATAAGTTATACAGGCAAACGGATAATAGAAATGGTAAAAATGGATGATGCCGATACACATGTTAACATCGTCTCTTTAAAGCTCAATTCAGGATACCAGTTCCCTTTACATCAAGAGAAATGAGAGGATTTTGCACACTGAAAGATAAGCTTTGAATCAACATGACATTTCAACCAAGCACCAGAAACTCTGTCACATCACCTGATCTGAGATAAAAAGTAACTGTATATCCTTAATATAGTTGAGAAAGCTTAAGGAGCTCTGCTGTCTCTTATCTTGAAAGAGCTGTTAGTGTGTCATGCAAGATAAACCAAATGCTGCTGCATACTGTAGGTGCAGACAATGCGTACCATTCTCATGTATATTTTTGCACCTCTTGGACGCTGTATGAATAAATCTAATCTGAGGAAAGAGTAGAGATCTGAGCCACAACTTTAACAAAGAACGACAGAACATTTCCATTTCTGAAGCCTTTCAGCTTAAATCAGATACATTTGTAGAAGTGCAGACAATTTATTCCTTATTTAGACATTTTCCTGTGTAGACTGTTTGAATAAATTCAATAGATACTAATAGTCTTCAGACAAGAAGTTTATACCTAGTTGTAGAGTTTGATTTGTATTCTGCTACAGCACAATAAACCAACATAAAAGAGGCCTAAAAAAAAATAACAGCCTGGTTTTTGACAGGTTTTGAATATTATAGAATGATAATTCTTTAGTGAAATAGGAAAAAACACACATCCAGTATAGATATAACAAAAGTCATCTCAGCATGAGATAACAATGTAATTAGTAGAACTACTTAAATAGCTCCCGATCACCTGCCCTAAGCCAGCTGGATTTGATCCTGTTTAGAAGACAGGGTAGACCTGGAGATTAATCAGCTAATAACTGTTAAGCAAGGTGCACTGGTAATTCATTCTGATATTAACAAGGATGCTAATTTTGGGTAGCAAAGAACAGGCTTAAAATAAAATGCACTCAGCTAGAGAAACTGAACAGCTTTAGTCAAGTTTTATGCAGTAATTTTCCTGAGGTTATAGAAAACATCTGACATTTTCAGGTACAATTGCTTAGACATGAAATAAAATATAAATTAAACATTTTTAGAAGTGGCCATTTTTTTTAGTTTCTCTTGATTCCAAAGCCAAGAAATGCCCTAGAAATTACTTTAGTCATTAAAGTGGGATTTCTGCCTCTGTGTTAAACTTACACCATAGGTACATTGTAACTGCAAACATTTGTGAAACCCTAAGCCATAACTTACCCGGTAACCTGAGGTTAACTTACCTAGAAATGTAACTACAGGTCACAACGACACAGCTTGCAACGACTGTGGCCTGTTCAGTACCACTGTTTCCTCCTTCACATTTCCAGTTACTTTTTCTTTTTCGAATTGACTGGAAGAGAATAAATCAACTCGAAGAGAGAAACTCCATCACCAACGAAATTGCAGAGCAACACTGGTACAAGTATGAATGCTGGTTATGGCCTCAGCTACTTTACTTGGCTACGTCATAGGCTCTACGTAGATTCAACACAAAGTTATAAAGTAAGCTCAGTACTCACATTAACTGAACCTGGACCCATACAAGTGGATGAAATGGACGGATGAACTTTAACCTAAAATAATTAATATCTGACAGTTTGTTCAGTTATTCACGTAAACTTCATTTAGATCAGTGTTTAGCTGTCTAAATGTTTTAGCTGGGTTATGTATTTGACACAAATTGTGTCACTTTAACTGAGCTAATGTCACTGTAACTGAAAGCATTTGTGTGTGTGTGTATGTGTGTGTGTTTGTGTGTGTATTTTAATCTGGTTTCTAATGTACAGTATATTGGAGACATGGTTGGACAGAGTGAAGAACTAAACCTCCTGTAGGGACAACTCTGGGACACATTAGTGTCTACAGAAACAAACACACATGAATTAATTCCCAAGCCCATGACTGCATATGTGGGTGCTAGCGTATTGTGTGTATGGTTTTGTGTGGGTGGCTGCCTGTCTGTCTCCTATTCTGTCTGGTATTTTCCTTGCAATAATCCACTGTACATGTCAACTAATGATAAGATTGTGGTAGAAATGAATTGAATTCCTCCAGAATAATTTCATCCTTTCCCAGCTCTGCTGGCTGACCCACCATCCAGCCCTCAGTCTATCTGGCTTCTTTTCTGTCCTCCTGCCTGCCTGCTCCCCATGTTAACCAGCCAATATTCTGGGTAATTGAGCTATTTTGGATAAAACGTCTCTTCTTCTCTGCAACATGGCATAGCTGCACTGATAGTAAGGAAGAGCTGTACAGTGGCAGCAGTGACTGGAATGAGCAAACCGGTCTACATCAATATACAAAAAAAAATAAATAAATTAGTGCAATTACAAGTAAATCCATATTAAATGCATCCAACATTAGATACAATCACTCACTTCTTTCTTTGGACTGAAGGCTTGAGACACAGAGATAGAAGGGTACAGCCAATATTCAGGTTGATCTACGTGGATAACTTCCTTGCCTTAGTTAACCTGTTGCTCTCAATAATGGATGATTTGTGCTCTGATGACAAAATTTTTAATGAAGGTGGTAAATTGAAATGCTATTTCTGGGTTTCTGAAAACCTATTTCCCTCCTTTTCTCAAATGAGGTCATTAATGAATAAAAATAGCGAGATGCAGGTGGAATCAAAGTAGGCTATAATCTAATGATTTATATTTTATCTAGTACTAGGGTATGCTTTATTAACTGTATCAGTATTTATGTAGCTGTGAAGGCGTTCTGTAGCCTATGTTTATCAGGTTCTGATGAAATGATATTCTACATCAAAGAGAAATTTTAATAACCAATATTGATAATAATACAGAACTTCCTAAGTAGTCACAAACCATAAATAGTGTATTTTTGCAAAAGTAATTCGTGTGCCTTCGAGTTAACGGGTGAGCAGGGTGTCTCCCTGAGGAGAAACTGTGATAATTTTTTTTATTCACAGTTTATTACAATCAGTGAAGCAGTTCTACACTTAGGGTTTCACACTTTTAATTAAATCACAGAGAAAGCCACTTATGTCAGACACCATCAAAGTCCTGTTTATTCACTTATAACATCATGAGCACTGATCTAAAATAATAAATATACCCCAAATAAAACTTACTTTCTGGATGTGTCAGAACATTTAATGTGTGAGAACTTTAAATGTTCTGACAACAGCAGTTGGTTTAGTTAAACTTCCTGTTGCTAATAGCAACCCTGACTGGCAACATTTTATCTACCTGTTAAATCTGAGCTAATTAATTACTCATTTCAGTACCCAAAAGTACACAAGCAGCATGCCATCATTAGGGTTCAAAACAGGTCTAAACTCTAAAAAAACGATCTGTTTTCAAATAATCCTGAATAGAAATCCATGGCAGAGTTCCATAATGGCAAAGAAGGCGGTTGTCCCACCTCTGCCCTAATGGACCAATCAGCAGCCAGAATGGGAAACATATGAGGCATACATGTTGTTGCTCTGACCCCAGTCCTCAGTAGAGGTTTGTGAAAGTTTCAGCTCTGTGGTAGCAGGCATATCTGTTTATCATAAGAAAGATGTAGGTAAGTGTACTTAGAATTTTTCTTGGCTTACTCTATCCATAATGTGAATAAACATGCCATTTGTTCAAGTGCCCTGATGGGATGAGCCAAAGACACTCGTTAATGAAACAGTAATTTGGGTTGACTTTGCACAGGCATAGCAGAAATATAACTTGCAGAGAAAAAAGTCTTTCAAACCTTATTTTTGAGCAAAGTTACCAAAGTTTTTAAGCATTTTAAAATGGACATTGCAGGTGATACACATGCAGTTTTTAGGTTCCTGTGACTATTGGAGTAAAGGCTGTGGATTTCAATCCCAATTCCTTTAATTAAGGGCTTCAAAATAACTGCCCAAATAACTGCCCACAGGGATTACTAAGAAAGGCTGTTTAGGGAGGGAACTTGCTCCTAAAAGAACTCTGCTCTTGCCACTTGCCAGCCATCTTTGTAATGCTTCCCGGCATGTATGTAGGCAGTTATTTTGAAACATTTCAGTGTTCATGGGACAAAACAGCATTTATAGAATCACCAGTCAAACTGGCCAAAAACCTTTCAAATTTTTGCCAACTTTATTTAAAAAAAAAAGGTTTAAAAACTGGAAGTTATACTTCTACCACAATCTTCGCTTTGGACAGTTCTCCCACAGATTTCAATTCAGCAGTCTTTGAGTGCCATATATTTCTCTTAAAATGTTCCTGCAAGTTATACTTCTGAAAAGAACTTTGATTCTATGTATTCGTGTACATGTACATGTTTTTATATAGACAACACAGACAATGAAACCAGCTGATGGTGGACAAGGCAGGGAGAAGAGCAGGGAATGGAGATGGTAAGTGAGCTGACAGGAGAGCTTAGCTGGAGAAAGAGATGAACAGACAGGTGCTGGTGGGCAAAAAAAGATGATCTAACCATAGTGAAAGCACAGGCCAACACTAGAATCCACAGAAGAAAAACATAAAGATGGGAGTCTATTGCTCTAAACCCCTTTCTTAGCTGTTGAAAAGAATGGATGGCATTGGTGACATTTTGTTGATGTTAAATAGGTTTTTTGGGAGAAATAAATAAAGTAAGCTAACTGACCAAATGGATTAACATTATTTTACTTACCAAGAGAAAACTATTCACAAATTATTCCATTAAATTCCAGCATCAAAAAGAATTATTTCTGCTTTCCTCGATCTTTCTGCTTTGTAATTTTGATGTTTGTTTGCTTAAGATTACAAATGCGTGGATTAGACTGTGACGTGTTGGCTTTATTACAATGTGACAAGTTTCTACTCTGTGATGTGCTTGTAAGAGCTGCTGTCTGTTTATGTGTAATCCATCAGTAAGCAATGTTAATTCCTGGAAGAGATGAACTGCGGTGAAACAACCAAAACCTCAACTGTCTGATGCTTCCCGGAGGTTGCTGCCAATCAGATCAGCTTTGTTCAAAAACAACAAAAACCACCTCAAATGCTCGGAAAGACAAACCAACGGGATTAGTGAAGCTGCTGTCTACAGCTGCCTAATATCAGCGTTTCAAGGATAAAACAGAGGAAAGTTATACTAAGATCACTTCCAAAGCCTTTTGGATCTCCTTTCTTTTCTGGCCTGGTTTCATAAATCTGGGCTTACAAAACACCTTCAGGCTGTTTTTAACAGTATCCTGTAAAAGCAACATACATATTTATAGCAGCAGCCAGGAGCTATTGTACAAGGTGAGACAAGGTCAGGCAAGATAATGCAGTCACATTCAGTGATATAGTCAGCCTCACCTCCAACAAACACAGTGATGATTTCACCTACTTCGGTTTTACATATCAGCAAAAGGAAATGTTTTGTTTGTAGAAGATTTACTGGATTTTTATGTTTTTTTTAACTCACTTATTTTCCAAATATGTAAGAAAAGTCTACAGTGCACAGCTGCTAGCAGCTCTGTGAGGCTGTGCTTTGAGATAAATGCTGTCAGCATGCAGAACACTTTAACAGTTACAGTGCTAACATGCTGATGTTTAGCAGACTATGTTTACAATGTTCACCTCACATTGCTAGGGACGTTAACACAATACAAAAAAGTGCAAAAGGTGAAAAAAGCAAGTGCAGCTGAGGCTGATGGGATTTTTGTTCATTATTCACATATTTCGTCATCAGCAGTAAGGTTCGTTTTGAGATTTTGCCCCAGAGATGGTGCTAGGGTTACAGTTAAGAGATAGCAAAATTCCTTACAATTCGTAGTGAGTGGGATATGAAAGTGTGTGCTAAAATACATGGTAATTTGCCAATTGCTGATGACATACTTCCTTTAAAATCTCAAACTTCAGTCTCATGGTGGTTCTAAGAAAACTGAAGATGAAAACTATCATCTGTGAGATCATTTCATGGCAAGAGTTATTGGCATTAAAATGATTCTAAATTAGTAATCAGAGCTTTTTTGGTCTATGCCACAGCTTTATGATTATATTTACGATAAGATTCATAAAAGGCATTAAAGGCATAAACTGGAAAAAAGATTATTCTTAGGACACCCCTATTAAAACTATTATAGCCTTTGAAAAATGTTAAAATCACAGCTGACATTTAGGTTGGACGTATTGAACTTAATCCTCTTGTTTGGTGAGTATAAATGAGTAATATCATGTGTCAGGATCCTTGCCGTTATTGCTCTGCTATTTACTCTGCAAAGTAAATAAACTCAAATTTCATGCTCTGCAAGCACCTGACATTTAAAAGCAAAGTCTGGAGAAGAAAGGCTTTGCACCATATTTTCTTTCAGAAATTGGTTGGAGACAGGGAGCCACTTTTCATCATATATTGTTTAACTGCCTGTTTGTATTTTGGAATATAGTGTTACAGCACCCACAAATTCAGATGCATTATTTATAGGAAAATCTTGTTGACACAAAGAATAACTATGGAGGAAGTTCTTATTTTTTATTGTTATGTGGGAGGATTGTAAAGTCTAACAAAAACGTGTAGGTTTTTGATAGAAAATAATTTTTATTACTGTAATAATAACAATTATTATTATTATATAAAATATGTAGGATGATAACAACAGTGGAATAGATAATATCAGTATTGGAAAGTGAGAGTTTTATATAACACTGTGCAAAACTTAGGAAGCACGTTTTCAATGAAAACAGTGTTTCTTTAGGATTGTAATTAAACAGTAAGTAATGGTAAGTCTTTAAAAGTGTGCCCATTTAAGAACTTTCATTTGCAACATTATAGATTTAGTCATTATAAAATATTAACCTCAGTATTAAAGCCCACCTAGTGGAACCTCTCTGATGAAACCAACAGATGCCTTATTCATCTCACCAGTGGCCTGCAGACATTTCGCAATATCTGTCAGTGCTGAAGCATTTGTTCCTGGTGTTCTTTACCTCCCTCTATATCCTAAACCTAAAAAGTCAAGAGTAGAATAAAAATAAAAAAATAATATTTGTTTTGATTGTGTCCAAAGATGCAGTATTAAGTTCCCCAGACAAACTCAAGTAATGGCTGCTGGCTTGTTGTGTAAGCTAGTAATAGTTCCCCTTAAAGACTGTGTTCAGTCTCCAGGCTTACAAAGATTTCACATGTGACTTTTTAAAGAGATTAGGTTTTCCCAAGACTCCTTCCTGGTTCACCTTCATTTTTTTAAGTGACTGGGCCCCACATTCAACTGCCCACTCAAGTTCGGGGCTGCCAGGTGCCCCAAAAGTCATAGGTTCACTGCATTCTTTTGGTGATTGAATTAACTGCAGATTTGCTGGGCATTATTAACCAGTATAGAAGAGTATACTGTATGTTTGTATGAAGAGCAAATTTTAGGTTGCCACTGCAAAACAATGCACATGCACTTAAACAATGTACAAATAACCGTTTTTCAAGTGTCCACATTACATTGGACAGTCATTAGTCATGAGAAAACATACTAAATAATGTCCATTCCAAATAATTTCAATAAGATGCATACTTTTTTTTGTCAGAAACATGATATGCACAATTTCTTTTTTTCCCTGCATGTGTACCTGTCCATTGTGTTAGATGGGTGCAGAGTAAAGAAACACTTTACAAATATAAAAGCAAAATGAACATGATATCATCCTTAGCTCCAATTGCATAGCTTCTCCTAATACCTAACAAGCACAAGAGTGTTCAATCATGACACTGAAGCTAATCACAGATTGTAAAGTGCTATGAAGCACTGCAAATCACAGATTGTCATCAAGCAGTGCATGTTAATCATGCCTGCCATATGTTGCCTTTCAGACCATTTTTTTTAAATATATGACCCATAAGACATTTTTCTCCCTTGCCTGAAACCTGCTTCATTAAATCTTGGTAACTTATTGAGGCCACAATAATGAGCTTGCAACCTGTACTGGGAGTTCAAGTTTCTGATCTATGAACATGCTAAACTAATCTACTTCAATGTGCCCTTCTGTATACAGTAGTACAGCTTTACAGGCAAATACTGATCATGTTTATCTGTCTATCTATCTATTGCACTTGGTATATAGTAACTGTTCATGGAATTATTTTCTGAAAGCATCCTTAGTTTACTTGAAGTGACTAAAACTGGTGCGCAGACCTGAATTTCTATCCAGGGTAAAAAAAAGACAGAAATTATTATATTAAAGTGTGTTGGCAGCCAACACTGTGACTCTGGGCGATTGAATGCCAGTTGGAAACTTTATGTGTTCTGCCAAAATAAAATCTGTAACATGAATAAATTATTTAACTCGTAGTAAAACTGCAACAAGAATGTTTGAAGATTCAGAAAAACACTGAGTTGCAAAAAAAAAAGTTGTAATGCATGGAAACTGAATGAATTAAGGGAACACGTAAATCACACATCCAATTTTGAATGAAATATTCTAGTTGAAAATCTTAACCGACATATACTTTGTATTTGTTAAGAACAAAATGATGTAACAATGGTCAGTGGAAACCAAAAATCATCATCCCTTAGAGGGCTGGGTTCAAAATCAAACCAAAAATCAGAATTTTTCAAGTGCCCCCTTCTTTTAGCAGTATATTTTTAAATGCATGTTTTCATACAATTTATGAATACTTGATGCTTTACAAACATTTATCCATCCTGGCCTCTCTCCCCCACTTCATCCCATACACCCTTTGGTGGGACATCTTAATAAACTGGGTACCATTTAGCACGATTTTTCAGCATTGCAAGGTTATTTTTGGGAAGGAGAGAATTTTGACCCAAACAATGAACTTTTTATAAATGTAACAAAGTAGCTTTGGTGTCTAAACCTAACCAAAGAGCAAATCAAAGCAAAACTAGATCAAAAATACAACAATTCAAAGTCTTTGCCTCCAGTGTTAGGCGCACCTTGTTGCTCTTTTAAACAGGGAAGACTCCTGTACACAAACAGGTGTATACAGCATGGATAAGAAGTTGTTGTTTGAAACTGCTTGGAGGAGGCATGCACTGTTGGTGCCCATGTAGTGTAGTAGGTGTATTGGCAAGTCAGCACTATCATAACAAATTGGTTAAAAAAAAATCCACCCAAAGCCTCACTTAAATCCTTTGATGATGAAATTTACTTCACTTTGACCCTATGTGGATAGCATAATATTGCTGTGGCCAGTGCATCACCACACTAACTCCAAACGACACCTTGTGTCTATCTTCAGAGGCTTTGAAAAAATGACAGTGTTTGGAGCCGTAGGAGTGAGAAGGGGTTGTTCTATCATGTAATGTTTTATAGGTAATCTTACAAACATCACTGCTCTACAGTTTTAGCCTGGGAAAAACAGTATTTTAATATATGTGTATCATGATAAAAGGTGGTTTTTTTTTTTTTTTTTACAAACTGTGTTGGTACTGTTAAGCCATTAAGGTCTTGTTCAATTCTGTAATTGAAGTTAAAGGAACAAATGAAGAAAATGTTGCCATCAATTTGATAGCACAAACACTGCAATCACTCACAACACAAGCAAACAGATGAGCATGCTGTAAATATACACAACACAATAAGAAATGATCTCCAGGCAGCAGGAAGATCATCACTGTGTTTTGTTCTGTGTTTCCAGGGGGCAAAAAAAAAAGCCGAGCTTGAACACACCTGTGGTTCAGTGTTATTGAAGTCATCCAAATCTCAGTGGTGTTGGAAAAATAAGCTAAAATTTAAGTAACCCATTTCAGCTTTTGGTTGTGTTTTGAGTATTGTGTACTGCGTGTGTTGATAAATTGATGAACATGTTTTCTTGAATTACTCTTTGTTTATTTGCATGTGTTGCAGTCCACTGATCCCTCGACCACCGTAAAAATTAATCTCAACAAGAATGGTTTCTTATTCATGTTCAATGAATCTTTAATGACCAGATGGCAATGGCAAAGACAGTCAAACACTGAAATATTCATATACACCTTGGCAGACTGAATACTCACACCAGTATACTTGTGGGGAAATAACAGGTTACAGCTTTACATGCAAGTTGTGAGCAGTTTGAACAAAAAGTGATTTTTTTTTTTTAATTAGAACTTTGAAAAGGGAAAATAATATTATATAGTATACCACAAAGAGAAAAGCCAAAAATATATAAACTTATTTTTTTCCATTTAGTAATCCTTAGATTTACCTTAACTTTAAGATTTATTGATTGCCTAAGACTACTGTAAACTAATTCATAAGCCTTCCAGCCAACATTCTTTTTAACCGCTTATTCAAAGGCCACTTTAGAGTCACAGATAAGCCTAACATGCATGTGTTTGGGGGAGAAACCAGATCATCTGGGAAAACTTGTGCAGGAACTGTCATGATTCGGCAGGCTTGGGTTGTTTTGGGGCTTTGTGTTTTGTTCTCTCCCTTGTTTTCTTCCTCTCCTTCTCATCTTCCTCAGGTGGAGCTGCAGGATGAGCGCTATGCCTGGGCTCCGCCTCTGGAGGTGAGCCAAATTGGCCTCACCTGTTGGCAATCGTTCCATTAGGCTGCTTGTATAACACGTACGGGTGGTGCCTCAGTTCCCTGCCAGACTGTCCCAGTCAATACGGTGACACTTAGGCCTCCTCACTTCATAGTCTGTTTGAAACTCCTCATTGCTTTTCTTTTGCTGCTCCTATTAGGAAGTCCACCTGTTGTTCTCAATCGGATCCTTTTGGCTGAAGAAACCAGTTTTCCTCTGGTTCCTCTCATAACTCCTGTGACTCAACTCTTCGTTGGCACCACCTGGATTCTAAAAGCACTCACCTTCCTGCCGCTCACCTGCCTGCTCGCTCTCCACCTGTTGCTCTGCAGAAAATCACCTGCCGATCCAATATTCCCACCGCACTCAGCTCGAACTCAGTTCCAAGTAAGAAACCTTTGAAAGGAACACATCCTAGGCTCAACCTGTATATTCATTCACTTGTACATCCTGCTAACCTGTTTTCTCTCTCCCGGCAGAGTTTCCGTGAATCCTACCTCATCCGAGCCCTATTGTTTCCTTCACCCTGTGTTTGTAGTAAAACCGCTGTTTGTAATAAAACAGTCTTTAAATTGTATTCTGGTTCTCGAGTCTGCTTTGTGGGTCCTGCCAGCCTCAGATTATGACAGGAACAGGGAATTCGACCAAGTGAACTCCACACAGAAGTACCCCAGTTGACCAGCAGGTTTGAACCAAGTACCCTCTTGCTGTGAGGTGAAAGTGGGAACTAACTTGACTAATTAAATCCTTAAAATTAACGATTGCCTCCATTGAACTAGGCATAAGGTAAGCACCCACAATGTGAAGAGCGTTTTATTTATGTGCAACACAAATATGCACTAAACTTTCTAGCATCACTCCATCTTCATGTGTTATTGATGAGGCAGCAGATCTATGATGTGACCTTCGCTACACGTGACAGAATACTTGAAGGTACTTTTTTACATCTAACTGTGGTTTTGTATCTCCAATGACACAGTGAGGTGACACACAGAGCACAAAACACTGTACTTGTCATGGCTAAAACCATCTCCAAGTGCCTGACATGCAGATTTTACTTATATTATTTTAGATATATGTTATTATCTGGGCCTTTTTCAGGCAGGCTGGCAGCAATCCTTCTGCTCATTGTTTTCCTGGGAGGTTTAACATGTCACTCTGCTGCCTGTGACACTCCTTGTATGCCTGAAAGCCTGCAGTTAGCATCACTTTGTACCTCCTGCATTTAGGAAATCTGTCACGAAAAGCACTCTGGCAGGTCATTGTGCAGTTACAGGTCTAAGGTGACTGTTGATATTCCAGCAGAAGCAGAAAAGTCTTAAGGGTGTCAGCATGTTTTCATTACTGCTGTTTGTGCTATAAAGGAAAACCGGTCACAGGATCCACCCCATTTACAATCATCTGTTTGAACAATTTCAGTCTGGTGGCTGTTAACCATACTTGTGCTCCTATATCTGAGCTCTGCCTTTGAGACAATCTCTCATGAAATTCTTTTAAAGAGATTAGAATCTGTTGGTATCATTGGCACTTCACACGCCTGGTTTAAATCATATCTCTCAGATCGTAATCAGTATGTACAGTTAAAAATTTTCAGCTTCCCCAGTTGTCAGTGGTGTTCCCCAGGGCTCTGTCTTAGACCCCCTTCTATTTATTATTTATCTTCTACCTTTAGGTCATATTTTTAGAAAATTTGGCATACACTTCTTACGCTGATGACACCCAGCTCTGTCTGTCCACTAAGCCTAATTCCACTCTTCCACCTTCTTCCCTAACTGACTGCTTACGAACTAAAACTGTGTTGGGTAAATGTGATAAATTCTCTCTGTGTATTGACAGTTCTCTAATCTCTCTTTCCTCCCACGTTTAGGTAGTTTAGGTGTTGTTTTCGATAGCACCTTAAATTTTGAAACCTATCAATAACATCACTCAGTCTGCATATTTCCACTTACGTAATATTATTCGGCTATGCCCATCCTTTACAGCTAACAGCACTGTTATTCTTATGCATGCTCTGGTTACATCTCATATTGATTATTGTAATTCTATCCTATCTGGCTTACCACACAAACATCTCCATAGACTTCAGCTGGTTTAAAATGCAGCTGCTCATGTCATGTCCCCTTCCATAGAACATATTACTCCTGTCCTCCAACAGCTTCACTGGCTTCCTGTAAAATATCGCATCAATTTTAAGATTCTGCTTCTTACTTTCAAGTCTCTCCATAATCTCGCACCTCCGTATCTCTCCGATCTTCTGCACATCGCCACTCCTTCCCATAGTCTGAGATCCTCCTCCTCTGTTACTTTCATTATACCACCTGCTCACCTGACCACGATGGGCTTTAGAACTTTCAGCCAAGTGGCCCCTCATCTTTGGAACTGTCTCCTGCACCACAGTCGCAATATTGATTCTCTCCCTATCTATAAAGCTAGTCTTAAAACACATCTTTTTAAGCTTGCCTATTCTGTTTGATTCTGTATTGTTAACTTTTTAATTTTATGGTGCTTTCCAGCTGTTATTTTATGCATACTATGATTTAATTGCTTGTAAGGTGTCCTTGAGTGGCTTGAAAGGCACCTATAAATAAAATCTATTATTATTATTATTACTACTTTCACTTTAACATAATTGCCAATAACTTTCACTCGTGTAAATAATGTTATTTTTAATTTAAGTACTTTATAACAATATGTGGCATGGTATATTGTAGTCATCCCATCGCAAGATGGTTTCTGGCAGCCTGACTTTGGAGATAGGGGCAATCCCCATTCATAAAATGCACAAGTTTACAGTTTACACAAGACTTAAATTCTCTCTGAAACGTGCTCCTCTTTTCTGGTGCACAGTAGTTTGATCTCAGCTCCACTCTCAAAGAAACTCTGACTGTCTTTTTTGTTTGTTTGTTTGTTTCAGCCAATTGGCTGGCCGGTCAGGCAGCAGGCCTCCAACAGGCTGCAGCTGCTGCTGCGAATATAAAGCAGAATCAGAGTGCATTGATCACCAGCTTGTTCCATCTGGTTCTCAACATAAATACAAGTGTGGAAAGAACAATGAAGCAGAAGTTTAGGAACAACTTATGTCATTCAGCAGCAAATTGATTCATGTCAGAGTCACTTTTGAGTCTTAAACTCACAGCTCTTATGCGAACTTACTGTGGCTTTAGACTGCCAACAATTCACTGTGGTGGCACTTTAAGTCTGAGGTGTTAAAAAGTACTTTTGCAAAGCCGGATGAAAAAAATGTGAAACAATCAAAGCCGCAAAGAAAAAAAAAAAGCTCTTCACTTGATCCAAACATGATGACAGATATGATTATTGGCATATTGGAGATCAATCAGGATACCACAGTAAACTGAAAAGCTTCTGTTTGTTATTAATATTAATCAAGAGAATCACACAGAATTTCTAATAGCCTGATAAATTCTAAGTCAGAGTTTTCTCAAGCATTCATGCTTCATGAATAGTCAACTCTCTCACTATGAATCAAAAGTATTCCCAAATCACACAGATCAAACCATCATTATATCAGTCGGGTAGTCAAAGTTTCCTGCTCCATGTATCTCCATTTGACACTCTGCTCAATTCAGCACATCTCCTCAGCTGTTAAGGAGTCAGTTGCTGATTAAGTGCTGAATCAGATAAATGGTGGGAATAGTTTATTCAATCTAGGAGTCTTTTACTCATTTAGTTTGGTTCATTTGGCAAAGTGAGAGTGAAGTTGTTTGTACTGCAGGGGCAGCAATTAACAGAAACACCTGCAAATTAAATTTAATTTCCTCTTTTAAGAGAACTATAGTTGTGGTTTGTCAGGCATGAGAACTAAATCCAGAGACAGGTAAGGATATTTTACAGCCAGCAAGCTTGGAAATCTCACTAGAAATTTACCACTTTAGCTCTGGTTGCTGTATCCTATCTGTTCGCCAAATTGCCATGTGCATTTGTACAATCAGACAGACAGATCGCCCCCAAATGACCCGACAAGGCCAGCTTGGAGACACGAGTGTATGAGTATGCCAGTCTTTACCACCATTTCTAATATACAGTATATCAGTGAGGAACTGAGAGATTCCCAGATGACAGAAAAGGAGTTTGCTGCTATAATTGAAAAGATGAGATGTTCTGTAGTAAACTTAAAAAAAAAAAATCCTCCGGATTTGTTTGTTTCCCCTTTTGACTTCTTCTATTCCTAATACTAGTTCTAGTACTAATACTAGCACTACTGTAGCTGTGATTTTTTTTTCAGTGGGCCTAGTGATCCTCAAGCTCTAGTATTAATGTTTATGGGGCTGTGTTGACACCACACACCACAGTTCTTAAGAGCAATGACCAACATGTCAAGTAATAGCTTAAGGTTGG
>VUQI01025151.1:0-27164 GCA_015106735.1 Paratilapia polleni | reverse complement strand
ATGGATCGAACAGTGCTCTGTGAGATGTTCAAAGCTTGGGATATGTTTTTATAACCTAACCCTGCTTTAAACTTGTCCACAACTTTATCCCTGACCTTTCTGGTGTGTTCCTTGGTCTTCATGATGCTGTTTGTTCACTGATGTTCTCTAACAAACCTCTGAGGCCTTCACAGAACAGCTGTATTTATACTGAGATTAAAGTACACACAGGTGGACTCTATTTACTAATTAGGTGACTTCTGAATGCAATTGGTTGCACTGGATTTTATTTAGGGGTATCAGAGTAAAGGGGGCTGAATACTAATGCACACACACACAGATTTTTATTTGTAAAAAATTTTGAACACCATGTATTATTTTCCTTCCACTTCACAATTATGCACTACTTTGTGTTGGTCTATCACATAAAATCCCAATAAAATACATTTAAGTTTGTGGTTGTAACATGACAAAATGTGGAAAGGTTCAGGGGGTATGAATACTTTTTCAAGGCACTGTACTAATCCTGTCAAACTAAAAGTCTAACTCAACAGTATCCACAATGTAAATTTAGCTAAGACTGACACTGAGAAACTTTAGTTTTGTGAGCTTTTGATCTTTTATACTTGTAACTTACATTCTATATAGAGAATACTAATTCAGAGGCTAAAAGTATAACATCTAACTGTCAAGGGTTATTAGTCATACATCTTACTTTCTTTTCTCCATTGTAGTGAGTGGGGTCTAGCTGCAGTGCTTCTTTGTCTGGGGGCCTTATCTGGCTGTGAAGCACTGAGCTCTGTGCTGCTGCCTCTATTGGCATGGCAGTGGAGGCGAGGCCTGCCATCCCAGATAAACCTCCCTCTGTTCTCCCAGCAGCCCAGCAGGCTTCATGTTTGCTGCAGGTGTCAGAGAAAATGTTCCCATAGCTATTAGACTTTAGCGCTGCTGGTGACATGTTGGCACTTCTGATGGGACTGAAAATGGGTGAAAGTGATGAGAGAGGAGACGGAAACAGACCACACAGGGACAAAAAAGAATGAGAGGCCAAAAGTTAGACTGGGATGGTTACCTATTAACTTTAATTACAATGGGAAATAACTGGTGATAGTATTAGCATTGCGTTGCAATTCATCAAAGCATTTCTCACCAAGGTGCATTGAAAGACATAAGTAAACCTACTTAACTAACTAAATCTCCAAAGATGGATTCAAAACTGTAAAAATTCATCTAATGATTTCTATATACCACAAAGTTAAAAAAAAAAAGAAAAACTGAGGGAGACAGGTTGTACTAACCACAGTAACGATGGTTGTTGTTGCTGCTGCTGCTCCAAAACTGTCACCAAGGGAAAACCTTGTTATGCTCAATATTCAGCAGCCATACTGTTTCCAGATGGCAAGCATTGGGTGCAAGGAAATATAATTGAATGCTCTCAATGTCTTTCCTTGAGCAATTTCCCAAAAGTACCGAAACATTAGATAAAGGCAGGCAGTAAGCTCACAAACTAAAGTATTACTTTTCAGTTTATTTGACATGAATGATGAGCAGTTTGCACTGCGAAAAGGGCAATAAAAAATAAATAATAACCTGGTCTTAGGACACAAGAGTAGATCTACACATTAAGCTTTTATGGCTACAACTCAATAAAATAGTACAGTTTCTATTCACTGTAATATTAAACATCAAATCAACAAATATATCAAGAGTGAGGTGAACACAAATGATGTTCATTTTGAGCCATACTAAGATTTCCATTTAATGAAGGATAAGGTGTGTCTTAAGTATAGAAAATTTCATGAAGAAGCCACCTTTTCATCCATATACAAGAACTAACCCATCTGTAGGGAATATGGTCAGTGTTAATGTGGGGACAAACAACTGCCATGCAACCTTGCTAGGCAGAGAGCAAGTCTCTGAACTGGCAGATTAGACCACCTGGTCCTGCCAGACTGTCAGCCTATTTATACTCAGGAAAATAATTTACACCAGGACTGCCCAGAAGCATAGAGACAGAGACCAACAGGAGGCAGCTCTGTGTGACAATCCCATCGTAAGAAGAAGAAGAAGAAGAAGAAAAAAAGAGTCACTATGTCCTGCTGCCTTCTTATTCCCGTTAAGGCTTTCCCTGGAGTGAGCAACTGACAATATCCCAGCTAGCAGCACAGACTTCTTCAGCCAAAAGAGAAACTTGTCAATGTGTGAGTTAAACAAAGGAATTGCTGTGTTAACATGACCTGGATGATCTGTTATGTAGGAAAATCAGTGATGTGGCCTTTTTTTAAGGTTGTAATGATTTATGAGTGGATTTGATTAAACATGTCACTTGAGAGAGATACATTATTTCACGTCAGTTTGACATAAAGCAAACAAACATTCTTCTGGTGACAGTAATGTGGCCTACATACTGTAGAAGCTGTACAGGACTGTAATAAAGACTTTGAGCTAATCTCAGAGTTTGATTTGTCAAGCTGTTAAAACTGGTGTCAGTTATCAAAACAACGCAAGAAGAAAAAAAATCTACAAAGGACAAGCAACAGCCTCTGGTTTAGAGTGTGGGCATAAATATACTTTATGCTAGATCTGCTCTCCAAACTCGGGCAAATTCTGAAAGTAGTAAGTTACGGTTTTGCAGTAAACCACACTGCAATTAAACCAGGCAACGAGTCGTTTGAAAGCAAAACTTCCAAAGAGCTCTATTTTTTGCTCCTGCCGCGACTGACATTTTTCCCATTAGTGGCACGGACGCATAATTTGGTGGCACCAATATTTCATTTCAGAGAGCATTTCACACAGTAATGAACATGTCACGAAGTGAAATTAATGTGTCACTGTGTTTAACAGATCCAATAAAAGTAAAGAATTTGAATCGCTCAGAAATTACATATCAGACCCATTATCACAGTTCACAGAAGCCCAGTGACAATTTATTCTACTGGTACTCAACTTAAATGTTCAGTGTCATGAACTTTGCAGTCTCACTTCAAGAAATAACACACATTTTATTATCAAACATATTATCCTACTAAGACTGACAGGCGTGAGTGTGACAGTGTGTTAGAGAAGAAAAGTCCTATTAGTAGATTATCAGTGGAAGTAAACAAGCGGGAAATGCTGAACTTCTTTTGGGTTGCAGATTGTTTGTTGTTGTTTGTTGGCATGCTTTACGCAACATTTTCAAACCAAATGTTGGTCTCAATTGTGCAACGAACATCTAGTGTCTCAGGGGTTTGATACAATCAACAAAACATTTTGCAAACTGTCTTGCCAAAGGTTGCGAAGTCTCTCCATTTTTTTCTTACAAAATAAACACTATCTGGTCAATAAATACAGACATCCTTTTTGATTGTTCTTATTAAACTACTTATTCATGTAGTTTAACAAGAACTTATATACTTATACTTATTCTACTTGTTCCCGCAGGGAGCGATTTGCAGCGACCAAAGACCAAAGAAAGTCAGTGACATTCAGCAACTTCACAGAACTATGGGAAAAAAATAACACTGACAATGTAAAGTGAGCAGGTGCCAAGATAAACTTTTCTCAACTTCAAGGTGAGCGATTGAAGTAACTACCAATGAGACTCCAGAGGGTTATCTAGACAACCAGAGCCTGGAATGTCCACTAGCAACCAACCGTCAGCTTCAACGCAATGCGTGACGAGCAACTCGCTCCCTGTGTGGATGCAGCTTTACTGAGTTCCTTGGTCAAATGCACTTTGGAGAAACATCTGAGGAATGTTTTGGATGCTGAGAAAAGAGAAGCTCCTAGAGAAAACCTGCACAAGATAACAGAATCCACTCAGTTTTAATCCAGGACAACACACACAGTGCTAACCCCTGAGCCACCATACTGCTTGTTCAACTTCATGGAGATTTTCTCAGAGTTACAGGAGTGACACTTCTTTTGATTTGCTCAAATATAATGCTAAAAAAAAAATTAATAAAAGCACAGTTGTTAGTAGCAAAGCTGTTAGCTTCAAAAAAAGGACCTTAAAAAAATGTGTCATGTCACTCTGCCATTCCCCATTCAAAATGACTGAATGTAACAAGGTACAGAGTTTTGAAAAACAATATGTAGCAACAAAAGAAATTAACTTTGCTGTACAATCAGTGCCAGCAATGTTCATTATATACTCAACAACGCATACTTATACAAGATTCTTCCCAGCTCAAAATGGGTCTTTTGGGACAAACTACTCCTCTAACTTTGAGGACAAATTGCCTGATGTCTGTCTGTTGTGTAAACTTGTTCACAAACATTCAGAGAGATATTTGTCAGGAGTTTCTTTTGACTGAAAGTCAGCCAGTCCTACACTGGCTCCACATTCTTTTGACGAGGCAAAAATACGAAAATCCCAGATACTGTACGTGCATTAATATGTGTTGGTGTGGCAGAGAGTGCTGAAGTGTGTGTAGGTGCTTCAACAGCCGTTTCAGCCTACTAGAAATTCAACCCCCAGCCTTCTTTGTGAAAATATAAAAGGCTGGAGGCAGAGATGAGTTTAAGATATTGTAATTAGCTACCACCATCACAAAACTGCTACTGTAGAAAATGTGAGAGGCAAAAGACATTAGTGAGTTTCATGATGTGGTCACTGAAACAAGTGGTGACTGTACTACTTTTTAGACTGTATTACTTTGCCCACTTATATTTTATAATTTGCAGTTACAGTGTAACAAAATAGAGGTTGGCAAAAGGTACGTAGCAGGCCCTAATGGTGATGAAAATAGATCAACAATGGGAGTTGCAATCAGTGCACAAGATACAATACATTTATTTTAAATGGAGGCAAACACACAAGTTTCAGCAAGCAGGTTCACATTTACCAATGCTGAGAGGCTGTGGATTTCATTAACATGAACAAATGCTGTTCTTGAGTGACTGTCATAAAAATTACTGTTATTAGTTGATGTGAAAGAATTTGGAGTATTCTAACAATAATGCCTTTTATTTTCTCTGTGTGTAGAGAGGTGAAAGAAAGCTTAATACTGGATCTGGTGGAGCAAAGTGGAGCTAATTGGTGTGTGTGTGTGTGTGTGTGTGTGTGTGTCTATCAGAAGAGAGTCAATAAGACAGACAGAGGGAGACGGAATGAAGCAAAGGTGAGAGCTAATATTAGCCTGCTACTGTGAATGGCAAGCTAGTTTGGGCGAGATGATAATAATATGAACTGCAATCCTGAAAAAACAGTCCATTTTATTTCTTGATCACCAAGGAGAGTTTTCTCTAACTAGCTGACTAGAAATATTCAAAACCTAGCACAATCTAATAGACAAGGTAGAACATTAGTCATACAACTATTGTGTATGTTTTTTAAATTCTTGTTTTAAATGTCGCTGAAATGTGTAGTAATGGAGCTAACGTTAGCACTGCTAGCACCAGCCTGTGGAGAGTGATGTTATGTATTGCCTGGTCATGTGGTTTACTCGGACAAAGCCTAGATACAACTGCTCGTTTTCTATATCAATGTACTGCAGAACTGCACTGGTTTGCAGACCTGTCATGGTCTTACTCTTCAGCTTTCTTGTTTACAGCTTCCCATCACAGAGAGGGGAGCAATCATCTGTCGGAGCTGCAGCCACACTTAGTGGCGGGTGGCGTCGTAACATCTTAGAACTAATAGGTAACTGCGGTTGTACATTAATAAAACTAGTACATGCTACATGCTACAGTACTGTTTGATCTGTTCAGGTTTCTGGCAAACAGCAAATAATAATATATCACTCACCAGCCGCTTTATTATCCTGCTGGAAGTAGCCATCAAAAGACACTGTGGTCATAAAGGGGTGGACAGCAATACTCAGGTAGGCTGTGGAATTTAAACGATGCTCAATAAGTACTAAGCAGCCCAAAGTGTGCCATGAAAATATCTCCCACACCATTACACCATCACCACCAGCCTGAACCGTTGATGCAAGGCAGGATGGATCCGTGCTTGTTTATAACCCTGCCATCCAAATGTCGCAGCAGAAATCAAGACTCGTCAGATCAGTCAATGTTTTTCCAATTTTCTGCTGTCCAATTTTGGTGAGCCCATGCAAATTGTAGCTTCAAGGTTTGACATGTTGTGTGTTCACAGATGCTGTTCTCCATACCTTGGTATAAAAAGTGGTTATTTGAGTTACTGCTGGCTTCCTATCAGCTCGAAGCAGTTTGGCCATTCTCCTCTCACCTCTGGCATCAACAAGGTAGACAAGGAAAACTGCTGCTCACTGGATGTTTTCTCTTTTTCACACCATTCTCTGTAAACCCTAGAGATGGTTGTGTGGGAAAATCCCAGTAGATCAGCAGTTTGTGAAATACTCAGACCAGCCTGTCTGGCACCAACAACCATGCCACGTTCAAAGTCACTTAAATCAACTTTCTTCCCCATTCTGCTGCTTGGTTTGAACTTCAGCAGGTCATCTTGACCTAAATGCACTGTTGTCATAATGTTGTTGTTGCCATGTGATTGGCTGATTACATATTTGCGTTAACACGCAGTTGAATAGGTGTACCTAATAAAGTGCCAATATTAAGTGTTGTGTGATCAGATGTTATTGTTGTGAAATTAAGATGAAGCAATGCTTTTATGAGTTGCCATGGGTGCATAAATGCTAACCATTGTTAGGTAGTTGCTATCTAACAATGCAGCATGGTGATTGACTCCTGATAGTGTAGGAGGAGTTTGCGGACAGACAGACAGAGATAAGATAAGATTAATTTGTTTAACCATCTAGTATTTCTGGTGCCAACAAGCAATCTGCAGCAATGTTTAAAAGTCAGTCAACTAGTAGCACACATCCCTTGTTGTCACGCTGTAAATTGTGACCAATTAGACACCTAACTAGTATTTGTAGTTTGTATTAAAGAAAGAACTTCAACATGTTAATACAAGGTGAATATAATGCATGATAAAATAAACAAGATAAATGGGAATGAGCTTTGCTTGGGTAGTGAAATTACATTAAAATAAAAAGCACCTGCATGATTCTCCTCCACTGTTGCAAGTCCCAGATAACAGCACAAAAAGATCAAAAGGGACTCATTGGTTCCTATTGTTTAAAAGGAGGTTGCATTTTGTCACATATTTATGGATTGACATAGCAGTAATCCTCAACTATTACTCCTCCTACGCACCTTTCACCCTCTTACACTTGAATGTTAAACTGTAGATATCACAGAGCAGACAGGAAAGGTAAAACAGCAGCAGAAAAATGCACATAGTACTCGACAGAAAATGGTTCATCGGTATGTTACGTTGCAAATTCCCAGTGATTTGGTCCGGGTCTATAAAATATCTACACTGGTAACTGAATAGCAGGTAATATCCTCTCCATTTCAGACAGACAACAGCATCTGGGTTGCTCTCTATGTCAAACAGCTGTTTTGAGTAATCACCATTAAGAGGTTGACGAACATTCCCGTGGCAAGCATTTCTGGTACTGAGTGCATGTGGCCATGTAGCACTGAGCAGGCTGCTCTCAGCAAAAAAATCAGAGACAACAGTGTCAGTATTTTGAATATGATTTAGAGGAAAAAGAACAGAAAAAGCTCTTATCACATCTTACAGCTGGCTCAAGTGGGAGTTTTTAGAGACAAGATGACCATAAACCCAAAAATATCTTGCAGTGACAAAATGATTCTTGCTATGACGCAAAACTAGCAACCAGCAGCATGAAGAAAGTGTCTGCTCTAATCCAATCTTTCACCTTGAACGTTTTTCCCAAAGGCTGCAGTGACGGACATTCCTCTGTGCCCAGTTAAAAACAGGAGCCCTGACCCATTTGCTTCCACATTGGGTATTAAAGTAGGACATTATACTGCCTACTGAGTATCACATGGAAATTTAGCATGTATAAAATTAGAATGAGGGCTTAACTAGCAACTAGCTAATAATGGAGTTCAGGATTCAAATTTCTTTCTTGGAGGAATAAATAATTCAGAAAAAGAGGTTTTCAGCCAAGCCAAACATTGCCATTATCTCTAGCAGAGCTGCCTCTGTCACAACTTTCTATCTGGACTCAGAAGGCATGACTGACCCACAGACCAAGAGAGAGAGGTACTGGACTGTTTTCTGTTTGGTAACTTATTCAGTCTGTAGGGACGTAGCACAAAAAATTTTAAAGTGAAGCGCTACCACTGAGCGTGTCGTGAGGCGTGTCAGGTGGTATTTGTTGTGGTCATGGAGACCAGTAAATCTACTTCTTTTTGAACACACATTATTTGATTACAACATCCTAACACACACTGCAAGATTCACACTACAGCAAAATGCAATTGTTAGTCCTCCTTATTGTGCCCAATACTGGCAAGTTCCCACTCAGCACGATTATGAATGACAGTAACAGCTCATGTTAATGAGTCCTGCCTGAAACAGGTAGCAACAACCATTGTTGAATCCTCTGCAAATGAGTTTGATTGTGTGTGCTGGATGAAAACTGGAGCTGAGAATTGGCATTCGATGCATGGTCATTAACTGTGCAGTCGTGCCACAATCTTTAATTTCCTTCAAATCTCTGGTGAGGTTGGTGATTTAACTGCCAGAGAAAAGATTTTTTTTTACTTCACAGGCAATATCTGTATAATTTTCTAATATATAGATAAAGTATATAACCATTTTAATTTTTAGGACCTGAATACAACAGAACCAAAGACCGTAACAAAACAATCAGCAGAATCCAGAGCAAATTTAACATATGTGATCAATATTTATGTGATCAATCCACCCAACCTGACTGTGTGTCTTAGAACTGCAACACAAACTACATGGACAGAAAACTGTGTTGTATTTCAAACTGCATCGATGACTGCACAAGAAAGCAAAATATAATCGAGGTTAGATAATTATTCCATGGCCAGAAAAATACACTGCAGAATATTCAAATGAGCGAGGCTCTAATTGCATGTGCACAAATGCACACACAGAATCGAGTTTGGGAAAACTATTTTACATTCAGCCCACATCTCCAGTAGTTAGGAGTTCTTAGGCAACAGGCAATTACAAGAGATACCACTGCTCTTATCTGCTGTTGAATCTGAAGGCAGATTCCAGGAGTAACAGCCTGAGAGGCAAGCAGCACCTGAGCCTCTGAGACAGCAATGAACAGCAGATATCCTGCAACCAAAATAACGTCAATACTTTTTTTTAACCCCCAACCCTCATTACAACTTACACTGAACTGCTTCAGATCTTTTACAAAAAATAACAAAAAACATACATACAGAACATAAAACTGTAAGTGCATGACAGATGTTTGTGTAGGCAGGCTTAGCCTACATCCGTTTACAGATGCCATGTTTTTGAGACTAACCCACAACAAAGCAACAAAAATGAAATAGCACCAGGATGGTATTCATGAAAATTTAACACACTCATACAACTGGTTGTTCAAACCATCCACAACTGGCTTCAGGTTTGAGTTGTAAAGTTTAACACAATTTCTGGAAACTGAAAAATTTCAAAGTTAGTGAAAAAATTAAATGAGAGGTTTCAAAATTTTCTTTTACAATAGGTAAACTGTTAAATTTTATTGAATTACGTAGTTTGAATTGATTGATTTGCACGAACATCAATAGATAGATATTGATAAAACTTAAGACCAGTTCACATTAAGAGTTCTTTTAACGTTTTTAGAATTATTTTCAAAATCCATCACTTGCCCCGCTTTTTGAACAGACTTCCATTCTAACATATATCAAGTAACACTGACTACGTGATTTCTCCAAGTCTATTTTTTATCTGGTGCGTAGAGAAGCCTAATTTCCATAAACAGCTGTGTAAATCACACACATCTCCTGCTGTTGTAAATATGTTGTAATTTTTTAATGGTACTTATAATGACTGATTAGACTCCCTGTGTTGCTGCAAAGTTTTTGGCATGCAGAAACAAACCACACATTAAATTTAATAAACCATTAATAATGTGGTCTATTTCAAAAGTGGAGATGATAAATCAAGAAGTCAAAAAAGGAAAAAAAAAACTTTGTAAAGACAACATAGCTGATTTCTTGCAACTGGGACAAACTAGCGAGATGGAAGTCAGAGGTCAGGGGTTGTGTGGACTAAACAGAACCAACTCTTCAGCTGCAGTTGGAAAAAAAAACGGTAACTCATATCTCACTTATTCACAGATAGGGGTTGTAAGAAAAGTACAACAGTGGTGGATTGCTTTCTTATTCAGTTTGAATGGCATGAGTTTTGCACCCCACAGAGATAATACCTGTGATGTTGCAGCCTTCTGTCAAGCACCAGGCCACTTTACCCTGGCCATTAGGACACTGGAGCAGTTTGCATTCATCTTGTCCCCTGCAAATGATAGAAAAGAACAATATTAGGCCTACACTGCTAAAATATTTGTATATTTCTCTTACTAGATGGTTCTAAATCAGTTTTAGAGTTAAGAAACTAAAACAGAAACCACAAAGGCCATTCTGATTTAAAGCATTTTACTTTGAGATTCTAACATGCAGCCCAAGGCACCTTTCACTCTAACGATGCCGTAAAAGCTCGACCTCATTTCAATGAGCCACTAGGCCAAAACACACCGTACAATGTGAAGTCATCTTCTTTTCCAGACTGCAGTGTGAGGCCATCAGGGAAAACAATGGCAAATCAAATGTGCACAAACACACATCATGTAGAATATGCTGAAGCATGGACCTTGAAGCACTGTACTAATTTGCTACCTGGCTAGCATCAACAAAGAAGAGAAAGATATTTCTGCTGTGATTAACTTTCCAGAGTTCTACAATCAGACCTCAAAGGAGTACAAGGACATAAACCACTGTCTTCGCATTTTAAACCTTCACCCTGGGCTTGTTTATTTGTATTTCATATTCTTTACCTGCACCCCATGGCAAAATACGTGCACTTACAAAACTTCTTGCATTGTTTTTCCATTGTGCTATTGTCAGTGTCAAGGCCTCCAGTGCAGCACTGAACACTAAATGATTAGCGGACAATGTTGCTGTAATCCCTGAACATTTGAGTGAGGAAAAGAAAAAACCCTGAGCTCACAAAACAAAGATTTCTTAACATAAGCAAATAAGAATCTGAGCAACCACTGCAATCAAGGTTGCTTAAAAATATAGCCAAAGAATGACTATAATACATACAGCAGCTCTGTAGGTCACTTTTTTACTGTAGCGTGAGAACAGGAGAATAAATGCTTCACAAACTACTTTGGACGAGATAGGAAGTGCATCCGTTCAGGGGATTCACAACAGTGGCATGTCTTTTTCATCTCCCCACTTGCTGCCCCATTACAGTGAAAGAGTGGAGCGCTGAGTTGATGTATAATCACACAAATGGGAAGCAGCTCCTTCCAGTCTGGATCAAACTAGGACAAGTTATTGTTCTGCTGATAAAAGGTCACCTTCTGGAGTTACAGATGAATTTTTGCTGTTTTGTAGGTAAACACAACAAATGTGCGGATGATGGTATGTCCATTCTGCTGAGAGAAATCACATTTGGTTTTTTTTGGTTTTTTTCTCTGTTTCAGCCATATTGAGAAACGGCTGACCATACATCAGTAGGCTGGATTAAGAGTAATTATGTGACCCTTTTAGCATTTAAACAGCAACAGGACAAAGGTGCCAAGCGTGACCATGATTGTTACAGCAGAAAACAAAGATGTGGGTAGCAGTTCAGAGGTGCCAAATAGAGGTGAATATTATAGCAAAAAATACTTTGAATTTTAAAATTGCTGAGCTTCCAGCAAACCTTAGATACTAATCATGATCAGAACACTGGCTACTTTTACTCATTGTTTTAGAAGGAGTCAGCACACTTTCTCTGCAAGACCACTGGCCATCATATGATGATTCTGGCTCTTACCAAATTTCCAACTACACCCAAATCCACCCACACCCTCTTCAACATCCGACTCACACTAGCAAAGAAACCATTAACAGTAATGAGAATCAATGGGGGTGTTAAAAGTATTGGCAGTCCACCCCAGGAGCTGCTCTCTGTGCCATCTTTATTAGTCTGAAAAAAGAGACCTGGTCTCTAGCCTGCCAGCTCTAAATAGGAGTGCATTGATCAGAAGGTCAGGCCAGGCTGAATCCAACCCTTTAATTGTCTGTGCCACTCCTCATTCTCATTCCAACAGCTGTCAGTCGACTCCCAGGTAAACCAAGGCCAGCATCACATGTGGCAGTTCTCAGAGAGGCAGGGCTTTAAGGCTCAGACAGAATACAGCCCATAGGTAACAGGAAGAAGAAATCAAAAGTAATTTCTCCTGTCATATTCATCTTAATCAGCTGAGAGAAAGAGAGAATCCCCACCACACACACACACACACACACACACACACACTACTACTACTACACTTTCCCTCAGCAGATGAAACATACCTTTTAATTCCCTTACTTAATGCATTTCTCAAATTCAACTCAAGAAGGGCTTCCCATCACTCTGTACTTTCCTTTAACACCTTTTTACAGGGCATATTATTTTCTTCTGGTTCTTCTCCAAGAGGTGTAATCTCCTTTATGGACACAGTAACACTAAACCACTTTGTAAGATTGCTACGCCAGACCCCCAGCCCTCCAAAAACCACACTACAAGTTGCAAATATGTCTTCCTACAGGCTTAAAAGGTCATAACCTCTGAGGGAGTTGATAAAGATATGTCAACCTTTAACTCATGAATTAATACGATAGTTTGTATGGACTTCTAGACAGCTAAAGGAACAATGGACACTTCTTCTAAAACGTAAAGCAAACACAAGTACCCAATCAGTGCCTGAAAGGAGAGCCTCCATGCATATGCATATCAGTAAACAAGATAAATTCACTTCCTCATTAAGTTTAATTGCTGTTTTAAAATATGGATATGGACTCTCCAGCTCCTCCCTGCTAACCTCATTCACTATATTTATTTATTTTTTAAATTAAATATATATGGAGCTCTGACTCAGAAAATTCCCTTTAAGTTTAAAATATATATTCATATATTTATAAAATGGATAAAGAAAATGAAAACATGCAAATAAACTATCACCCAAGAAAATTCTAAGCTTGGTAAGTTTATATATCTGATTCTAGCACTTGCTCTGACTGAGAAGAAACAGTCAAATCCTTTTGCACCTTAATCCAGATGTCTGGCTGTTTCACACACACACCTCCATCAGAATTGTTTCCTGGCTTTAGAGCTAGAGTCATTTCAGATGTCTTGGCGGCTAATCAGATGCTATCATTCATCAAAAAGTTGCAGTGACAGGGCCAAGCCTGTCTTTACAAAATCTACCAGGGTAAGATTGCATTTCAGTTGTACAGTGATTTGAAGCGTTAGTGTGTGGAATACGTCTGGCTGCCAGCCTCCTGCAGATATTTTATTACTGGATGTAGCAGAGGTAAATAAATAGGTTTATTTAATATGTTTCACTCCATAAATCCTACAAAAAAAGCTCAGATAAAACCAGAAAAGTTAAGACAACTTATCAAATCCAAGAACACAAGCAAGACAAGGGCTTGGAAAGCTACAGCAAAATCTAATTCCAGTTCTTATTAGCTTGAAATATGTATATGTCATTCATACAGCACATGATAGCCAGGTTAAAGGATGCAATGATGTTGTGACCACTTTTTTTGCTATAATCAAAGTCCTCATAGCTCATCACTACAACTGAAAATTTAGTTCAATCAGTAAGATTATAACCCATCATCAGCACTGCTTGATTAAAAGTGTGGCTTTCATCTTTATGAAAAACACGGCATTTGTGCAAGTAATTGGTCTGCCCAAAAGGATGGCCTCCTCTGAGGTCATCCTTAGATGATCAGATAATCGGTGCAAAACAAAAGCGCTCAGCTCATGAATTAGAAAAGTCATCCATGTCTGAAATTTGAAATATAAAATCTATATATAGATATAATAAACACAATACTATTTCCTGTGCTGGATTAACTCTGAAGTACATATAGCACCTCTCCACTTGTCACTGTCATTGCAGCTTCCAGACTTACTCGGGTATGAAATTAATTTACTTCACACCTTTCGGAGACTTCACATAAGATCAGTATCCATTGAGATATGATGAGAAGATTTAGCCTAAAGCTGAAATCCACATAGCCTAAATGACTGACCACAGGGAGTGATAAAGTGTATTGTCCTGAGATGGTTAGACCAGTTTCAACAGCAATGCAGTGTGCCTGAGGAAAAAAGGTATCGGCTATGTACTGAATGGAACAGATAACATGTTCCATTCAGTACATAGCCGATACCTTTTTCCATGCACAATGCCATGAAAGTAATACCAAAGCATACATTTAATCTGTGTGCGCACTACATTCTCACTGTTAAAATTTCATTTATCTCTTATGTTACATACCTGTACAGGCCTACAGCATATCCCAGGTGGCAGATGGAGTATGACTGAGGTCACTGCTCTATTTTCAAAGCCTCCTGGGAAGCATACAGCATATGCTCCCATACTGTCATTTAAGCTAGTTTATTTTAGTAGCAAAAAAGTAGGTGATGTTTGAAGTTAAGAAACAGATTTATTTTTAACAGCAATTTGAATGAAGTGGAACAGACGGCAACACAAGATTGCTATGAGGGAGGTGACTATAATTAAAGTTACTATGCCAACTAAAAGTCTTCATCTTTGCCCTCGTCATATCCCTGCAGTGCACACAAAGTTAAAATAAGAATGTCAGAACGTCAACGATGTAGTAGCTCATCCAGCTCACAATTCAAAGGTTTTTATAATGTGTGAAGTACAGAAAGAAAGTGATTAGTTTTCTTGTCATTGGTTGGATGTATTGTACAAACTAATGAGAATTAAAATCCACGAGAAAAACAAATATGACCTTGACCTTAAGCACAATTTGGGTGAAGATCCATTAGGTGATCATTGTGTGTAAGTTTGATTAAATTCTGATCAATACAGTAAGAGGAGCAGCGATTCTTGTGAATTATGGATGGACGGATGGACGACGGACGCCTCCTTTGACTGGATGAGCTAACAATCTTGACAGTTAACGCTTCTGTGATGCTAAAAAAACTAACATTTAATTAAAATAATCAAAATTCTCTCTTGCTGACACAAGATTTAATTAACATAGGGAGGGACTTTCTGTTCTAAAGCAGTCTGTCCCATTTTCATAATGCTAGCGCAATACCTAATAATCTTCCAGTGTATCTGCTGTTTCCTCATTTTCATTGCTCTTTCATTCCTAGGGCGTCAAATACTATCAAAGCGTGGCATCTTGCAGATAATGGAATCATCTGATGTTGCTGCCATGACGCACTGGTTTTACAGAAATTGTGAGAAGAAACTGAAACCCAATTTATGGACACTTGTAAAGGACCCCTTGGCATAATTTGTCACATTCAGAATTGTGAAGAGGCATATTTTGACTAAAACATTATTTGACCTAACCAAATAGTTTTTTGGGTTTTTTTTTTTTGCCTAAATGGAACCAAGTATTTTCTTGTGTCTAAATCTTATCAGCAAGTATAAACAAAAGTAACAAACAAGTAAAACTAATTAACGAGTGAAAATAAAACAAAGTGAATAATACAAAGCTCAAAACTGGGACAAAGACAGCCAACAAACAGCTGACCACCTCTCCAAACTTTTTTGGCATTTCTCCACAGCCGGTAGGTCAGGGCACCAAAGGCGGTATTTGACAAACTGTGATAAAAAATTGTTAAATTGAATTTACTTATTAGCTCCAACTACTGCATGGTCTGTTCAGCTCTGTCATGATTGCCTTAAGGACACGAAGACCCTCAACACAGTGGCACAGTATAACCATACCACTAACAAGTGCTTTGGCGGTGTAATTACAGAGCAATGCAGACATGTAAAACATGTTAGATAAAGTCAGGTACACTGTAATTAATTTTCAGTAGAATTTTATTTATAAGAAAAAAGGTATATCCAATAACCTGGAGTACTTTATTTTGAAACTTGTTTGATTTGTTTGATAAACATAAAAATATTTTAAAGGTTTGGGATGCTTTTTAAACTTTTCTTGTTACATCCTCTTAATTAGCAGAAGCTAGTATTTGTAAGCAAATCTAAATTGTTTGCTTGCTATACTGGCACTTCCTTTTCCTGAAAAAAGACTTATTTTTAAATGAAATGACCATGTATATACAATATATCAAAGTAGAGGAGCATTTTATTGTTTGTTTTCTTTTTTATCTTGATCTGTGTTTGCTTATGTGTTTGTTTTATAATTATAATTATTGTTGTTTTTTTGTTGCTGTTGTTTTTTTTGTTTTTTTTTTTAAAAATATTGTGGGAAAGACTCAAAAAAGAATGCAATCATTCTTCTTTGGATGTTGGCTGCCTTTTGTTCCGTTCTCTGTCAAGATGATCCCACACTGCTCCAATAATGTTTAGGTCCGGGCTCTGAAATGGCCAATCCATGACTGATAGTGTTCCATTGTGTGTTTTTCTATCCAGGTATGCTTTTACTGCATTAGCAGTATGTTTGGGGTCATTGTCATGGTGAAAAATGAAGCCGTTGCCAATAAGACGCTTGCTTGTATTGCAAGTTGGAGCAAAATCTGACACTACTTTTCTGCATTCATAATTCCATCAACTCTGACAAGATCTCCAATACCACTGGCTGAAACGCAGCCCAAAACCATGACAGAGCCTCCACTGTGTTTTACAGATGGCTGTAGACACTCACTGTTGTACGTCTCCTGACCTCTTCCATACACTGATGATGATTTGAAACAAAAATTTCAAATTTGGATTCATCACTCCATAAGACCTGTTGCCACTGATTTTCAGTCCAGTTCCTTTGTAATTTGCCATACCTCAGCCTTTTTTCCCTGTCTCCCTTCCTTGTGAATGGCATCTGGACTGCCACCCTTCCACTGAGACCATTTCTGATGATGCTTCGGCAAACAAAAGATCAACTAAAGGGCCTGATGGATCTCTCAGGTCCTGCGCCAGGTCTTTGCCGGGTTTCTTCCTATTCCTTCAGAACATGACTTTTAGATACTGTTCATCTGCTGTAGATAGTTTCTTAGGCCTGTCACTTCTTCTTTCGTCTCCCACTTGTCCAGTTTCCTCAAATATTTTGAGGACAGATTGCACACCATGCCGAGATATCCACAGTTTTCGGCTAATAGCTCTTTGGGAATCACCTTGTTGGTGCAAAAGTACTATTTTATACCTGTCAAGCTATGTTATCTTCAGCATTTTTCATATAAAACGGGAACAACCTAAGTGTTTTTGTGACAGGCTGCTAGTAACAAAGTACCTAAAGATACAATTTAAAATTGGTCCTTTGCTAAGTTGTCTATGTGTAGACACAACACTGGTTCATCCCTTGAGTTAAGTGCCTTTTTTATGCTTGAACAATTCATAGGTCAGTGTTAAGTGGCACAAAGTAAACATTCCTCTAAAAATGGTCAGGTACAAGGACTGGACTGAAAATGTGTGAAAAAGCAGCCAATGTCCAAAGAAAAACTTTGAAAGACCTTCAGAAAGCCTAGAGAATTATTGCTCAAGACTTTAAAAAATTACAAGAAAGTCTCAAAATATAAAGAAATTAGGGTTTGCGGACGATTTTTGTACAGTACTATATGTCTCATTCAAGCTTGACAGGTGGAAGTTTGTTTATGTGAGTGTATTTTGTAATAAGTTATGTATAAATTAATTTATAATTCTGCTTTTTATTACCAATTTTTTACTATGCTATTTATCTATTTTATGTTATTTCACAGCATACAGGTACTTTATGCACAGAGCCAAAATGCACAGTTTTATTGATTTGCTGAGATGACACCTTCTCATCGCCTGCCTCTTCTTATCCAGCTCCCAAATTCCCTTGAGGGTAAATGAACGATCTCATAATGAGAAATGTCACCTTTCCTCACCCAAAGTGGGACAAAAACAATTTGCTTCAAAACATGGAAAATGTTCTCAACATGGTGAGCTAAGTTTAGTAAGACGGCCTCGGGCAGGAAAGACTAGTCAGACAGATTTAGCAGATGAAATCAAAATAGTGCCGGGGCACACATGATGCTATAAAACAGTAAGGGCACAGTCTTAAATTCTAACAAACATAAATAATACCAAAGGAAGGCACAATACACTACTAAGCAGCATTTAAGTAACATAAGCAGCATTTATATAACCTCTAAGGATATAAGAGGAAGATCTGCTGATATGTGCAATCTCAACTGTTAGTCAGCGGCACAATGGCACAATATATACTTTAGTTTCTTAGAGGTTTTTAGCTAACTATTCAAATACTTGATAAAGAATTAGGATTTTCCAGTAAAGCAAATTACTTATTGATTAAAATACCTAACTATTTGATATATAAAATGTCTGAAAATTACATTTTGCTACTTATACTTATCCAACCAACTGTCCAAAACCTGCAAACATTCAGTTAAATACAAGTTGCTTGAAAAAAAAAAAAAAGCATTCCGTGCTTATGAAAACAGCAACTAATTGACTAAAAACAAGTGTACGCAAGATATTAATGGTTAACAGTGGTATACAGGGTTTTTGCTGGGGTTGACTACACACCTAAGTACGACTGGTCTGCGCATAGTTAAGGCAAAGAGTCTATGTTACTTTATTTACCAGAAATCTATACATTTTCCTGTTAATTTCAACAAAGATTCCTTTAAGCTTAATTAAATTAAATCCATCCTACAAAAACTTGTTTAAAGGTAAAAGACCTGGTGATTTTCCTTTTGGGGAAGGTCAAAACCTCTTTAGTGGGTGCCAACATTTTTTACATGTAAGAAAAACCTTGGTTTAGTATCTGTGACGACAGGAGTGGTTGTGTTTGTCTGGAAATGAAGGGTGGCTTGGATAGGATTTCTGACAGCCTCTCTTCTCAGCTTTAACAAAATATTGAAGTTCATTTGCACTTTTAACAATAGCAGAGTTGTGGTGCACTTGCACTGTCTGGTTAGTTTATGATTGACGGTTGGCTACAAAACACTCACAAACATTTTTTTTGCTACATGGCAGAATTGTACATTTAATCAAATCGCCTGAGGCCATCTAAACCTGTATGCCTCATTAATATTCCTAAACAAGCTTTCAGCAACTCTAGCGCTGCACACTGATAATCAAGGACATGACACACAGCTTATACGTGGGCTATGAAAACAGAGAGACTGCCCACCACTCACAGCAATTTCAAGTAATGAAAATATTGACCATATGTTGGAAAGTGGGTGTGCTGTTATGGTAACGCATTTTAATAAAATGAATTAGTACTGCGGACGGAAATTGCAGACATGTTTCTCCGTGTGCTCAAAAAGATGGGACATGTAAAACAAGGGTTATTTTCTTAACCTTCCTGCTATAGACTGTGGTGTAAAACAAGAGCAGATAAACATCAATATTTTGTTCAAGCAGAGGAGCGAGGCTGTCAAAAATCCTGCCCAAATCTCCCTGCTACAGCAGTTTTAGACAAACACTCCTGTCTTCACAGATATTGTACAAGATATCTAATGTTAGACATTGGATCTCTTGTAGACATCGTTTTAACTTGTATATCAGTTAAATAAATCCACTGTTTAACCCTTATTGGGCATAAAGATAAATATCCAATGTCCATCACAATATAAATGAGATAGTGGCTAATAAATATAAATATCAACACATGGAATAGCACTGTGTGGCTGAATATTATTATTAATTATTCTTCTGAATTGAATAATGAATGCAAAGTTGTCATTCTTTTTAAAAAGTAGCAGCTCTAAATCCAAAAGTGGCTCCTTAAAAAAGAACTGGTTTCTGTGCTTCTGTGTGGCCTACCTAAACAGAGCACAAACACAACACAAAGCACCATTTTTAATCTCTTTTGAAAGTACAAGATCATATTATGAACAGGCAAAGCTTAATCCGCAAGTGGAGAACTAACCTACATTTGTATGCAGAACAGGCTTTTGACTTCAAATGTAAGGTTACAGCATTTTTATTCAAGCTTGCCTCTGTTCCAAGCAGCCAGGGTCACCTTACCTAACATCCAAACATCCAACTTTAACTGAGCTGACAGATCTGAAATGTAGTGCAGACAAAAGCACATTCAGTAGAAAGATGACTGATAGAGCTTTTTAGTTCATTTCATTAAAAAAAAAAAAAACCTAACAAAAACAAAGTGAACTTAAATCCTGCTAGAATAAGCAGTCACTAAATGTATGTATCATGCAATACTGTCTGTATCCAAGAACCTCATGAAGGCTAAAGCAGTGAGTTTCAGGATTAGTTAGTTACTTTTAAGGGGGTGGTAGATGTAATGCTATTAGCAGGAGAGCTTGTAGTATCCTGTGACTGCAACCAGATTCAGGTTGGGTGCATTGTAAAAACACAGATTTTTTTGGTTTATGACAGATCAACAGTTGTTGGGAAGCACTTTTTTCACTTTAAGTTACAAGTTCTCCTCTGCTCCACAACCCTGCCCACACACTCACAAAAGCTTCTGTTTCACTGACATACAAACACAAAGATGGTGAAACACAGAGCAGAGGAGAAACAAAACATTTGCCAACACACAGTTATGTATAATTTGAAACCTACATACATAAATACTCTGTGTTTTTTCTCTTATCGTGTGAAGGTAGCCACTCTCCAACATTCATTGCAAAATGTGCAGAGGTACATAGCATATATGACACAGCATGCAAAAACCAGACTAAAGTCCAACATTTTCATTTTTTACATTTTTGTTAACATGAAAAAACAGATGTCATTTATCTATCTTTGTTTATTTTCTATGATTTTTTAACTTGAAGATGTCAAACTGTATCCATTCTCTTAGAATTACTGTGGTTTAGTAACAATGCAAATAGATAAATACTCACTTGCAGCATGTTCGTAAGTGATTAAACTTATGATAAAAACTCCACTAGGTTTACAAGAAACGATCACAATTCACACAGCATTATCACTACAGGCTAAATACAGAAAAGTCACCAGTATCACTAATGGGGCAAATTTCAATGGCTGCCTGGCCAGGTCGCACCCCTGCACTGCGCAAGGAAAACCCCAGCTCAGTGCAACCACACATGGCTGGGTGTCATCAGCATAACCCATCTCTACCTGTCCACCAAACCTACCACCGGTCTCCCACCCACCTCCCTCTGCGTTTGCCTCCAGGAAATCAAATCCTTGTTGTCCAGCAACTTTCTCAAATTGAACAGTGATAAAATTGAGGTTCTCCTCATTGGCACCAAATCCACCTTGTCAAAATGTAAAGCAAGGTGGTTTTTGTGATTCACTGCCCATTGACAACTCCTCAGTTTCTCCCTCCCCTCAGGTTAAGAGTCTCGGTGTCATCCTTTACAGCACACTTTCTTTCCAAGCTCACATCAGTAATGTCACTTGGTCCTCATACTTCCATCTACATAACATTAATCGCCTCTCTCATACCCAAGAGCACCGCCATCTTCATTCACACATTGGTTATATCTTGCATCGATTACTGTAACTGCCTTCTCTTTGGTCTTCCTTTCAAGTCCATCCATAAACTTCAGCTGGTCCAGAACTTCCTCCATCAGTCACATCACACCTGTCCTTTAGCAACTTCACTGGCTTCCAGTTAAATAATGTACTGATTTCAAGATTCTGCTCCCCATCTTTAAGGGAATCCATAACCTCGCTCCACAGTACCTCTCTGAACTTCTGTACATCAACACACCCATTCACTCTCTCAGGTATTCTTCTTCTCTCCATCTCACTGTCCCATCCGACCGTTTGACTACCATGGGGTCTAGAGCCTTCAGTTGCTCTGCTCCTTGCCTCTGGAACTCCCTCCCACCAGACATCTGTACCACTGACTCTCTCTCCACTTTCAAATCCTGGCTCATTAACTCCGATTGTCTTCCACCTGTCACATGACTCCTCTGTTCTTAATGATTTTATATACTGTAAACTTATTTTCTTGGTTATTGTTATACTGTTTTTTAACTCTTCCGTGTGAGGTGACCTTGAGGGTTATGAAAGTCGCCTAAAATAAAAATGTATTATTATTATTATTATTATTATTATTATTATTATTACTATTACTTTAGCTATTATTATTCTTAAAGTATTAAGCAGTTATGTTATACTTTTACTTTTTTTTCCATACCACTTGTACTATTGATATTACATTATTATTATTATTATTATTATATTTATGTATTTATTTTTTATTCATTTGTTTGTTTATTTTATTATTAGCATTATTATTATTATTATTGGGAAATGAGCCAAATATCTTGACCCATAAATTCACTCCAAACATTGTTGATTTTTAAGATCATCATTTGTCATTAGCACAACCCATCACTTTCTACAACTTCAACCAACTCTAGTGGTGCCAAAAAGAAAAAACAACAACAAACAAATCAGTATGTTTCACTGATAAAGCTCTGTGTATACACAGCCATCACTGGATAATGACCCCCAACAATATAGCAGCAGAGAGGCAATGTCTCAACAGCACAGAAGCCCAGTTGGAGATAGTAAAAATTTTTTAAACCAAAAATAATTTGTCATGGTTTACTAGTCCAGTCTGGCTAATACCAAATTCCATTGATTAAGTCACAGCACTTACATTGATCCAACAGATCAACTGTGCATCTCTGAGGAATGACATAGAAGGACATTAGCTATTGCCACTTGTGTTGTATTTGTTGCTTACAAAGTATGATACCATCCATCTCATAACAGCTGTATTAACATCTATTTGACCGCTGAGAGACGCCTCCCAAGACCGACCCCTGTGACCCATCTAAGGTAAAGTTTCTCCACACTCTCCAACTATTTTCCCAGCTTATCAACCTTCATTAGTTCAGCAAAGTATATTAACTCCATCCTGCTGCTACAGTCATATGATATCATGAAATGTAACAAAAGGCTTCCTCCTCTGTGGAATACGGAGAGTCCCCATCACTCACAGGTTTGGTGTCCACATAAGTCTCTGTCCTGTACTTTCAATAACTCAAGCACAAACCCATCAGCAGAGCAGTAGATCAGGTAACACCAGGAAGGGTGCAGTTCTTATTTGTGCAAAGCAAGGTCACTGAACCACATGGATACTGGATCAATCAGACAGATTAATGAAGCACAACTTGCTGACATGACGAATATTGACACCCTTATTACATCTTGGTCTTGCAGTCCTCAACACAGCTTAAATAAATCTGGCCAAGTAGAAAGAGATGGGTAAACTCCTGAACCTAATCCTTCACATGATAAACAGACTACAAGAGGAACTTAAATATGAAGGAAATGTCTCTCCCTGTAGATACTAAATCCTAAAATGTCACAGAATTAAAGCTCATGCTGCAAACAGTGGTTGCAATCAGTTCCATCTGCAGTATCCTCAAGAGTTGCTTAATATTTACAAGGTGATAAAAAAAAAGAGTATTATCTGAAGCCAGAAGTAAGCGTTAAAGCAACTAATGATTATATTTATTATTGATAATTCTACTGAACCTAGTTTTTTTGATTTGTCCTCAGTCACACAGGCCTAGAGACCAGTCAAATCTATATTCCCCAACTGGCTAGTGACTGGCTGTTACTAGGTGAAATTGGCTGTAAAGAGGGTGCTACACCAAAAACCTCTTTGTGATTGTTTTGATCTCCAGCAGATTGCCGAGGTCACCCATCATCTGCATGGAAGATGCTGATATGTCTACAGACACTCGCCAACTACTTGCTGAGCAGTGGCGAAACTTGAAAAAGTGCAATGCAAATTGGAAGCGGAGACTGTTTGCCTCCAAAGTAAAAGTTGTGCCTGCAACCAACACCTTTCAAAAGGTGCAACTTTTACTATGAAGGCGTACAGTCTGTTTTGCGCTGCTCTTTTCCCAGTTTCACTAACACTCAGCGAGTAGTTGGCAAGTGTTTGCAGATGACCGCAACCGCAGACGACCACGACTGCAGGCGACGGATACAATCTGCTAGTGATCAAGGCAAATGCAGAGTTTTCAGGATTCGAGGTTTTCGGTGCAGCACCATATACCTCTTTGCGACCAGTTTCACCTAATGACTGCCATCAACCTCTAACCATTTGCCAACTGGACAGGTAATACACATTTTTCCCTAGTGACCGGTGGTTGCCAAGTGGCTGCCGACCAGTCTCTAAGCCTGCGTGACTAGACCTTAATCACCGAATCATTTTTCACGAAAAACTGTCAGAAAACAGTCAAATTCAAATCACATTTTCATCGCTTTCTCCAAAAAATAAAAAATAAATACAGTATATGGTAAATATTGTGTAACAGTATACACAAATCCTTTCATTTACATTGGATAAAGCTGCAATTTAAAGCTGCAATGATTAGTTGATCAATCAATTAGTCAATGAACAGGAAATGACAAACTTTCAACATCTGAACAACAATTTTTGTAATTTTTCCAAGAAAAAAAATAATTTCTGGTTTCAGCTTCTAAAATGTGACAACTGCTTTTTGCTGTCTTTGAAATATGTGACAATGTCCAGTGAAACTTGTTTGGAAGCAATAATTTTTCAATAATTATTCACAATTTTCCAGATATTCAATACTTCAAACAGTTAATAGAAAAAACAACTTATAATAATCTAAAAATAAACAGTAGTTGTAACCATACAGCATATTGGCAAACTATCAATTCAACATTTCAGCACATCAGAGCTAATGCTTTTGATTGAACCTGTGCTTTCAGTCCTAATTACATATTTTCATTTTAATGAAAGAATTACCTAGTTAGTTATTAACTAGTTATACATGTCACCTGGTATGAAGAATCGCCCACTTTCACTTAAAAAGTCTACGCAGTATTGCAGGAAATACATGACATTCAAAAAACAAAATTAAACCTCTGCAGCAGATACAAATCCCATGCCACCTTGCTTTTACCTGAATTAACTGGTTTTCTTAAATGCTTAAGCCATCTCAAACGTCACATCTCTTGCCCAGATTCTGGTTGTATTTCTGACAACAGGGCCAGAACAAATGGCATCCTCCATTTTTAATCAAAGAGAGGATTAACCTTTTCTATCAGTGGTGCCTCTCTTAGCAAAATATGGAGTTGAGATTTAGGATTATACCTGTGAAGACATACTTTAGCTCATTATTGGACTTGGATCTTCAGACCCGTATGACACCCCATATATCACTGGCATTAGGTTACCATTAATGACTCAGTAATCCTTCAAATCTCTCCAAAGAAATGCACTTCAACATGAACCCTTCTGGAAATTAATGTATTTGTAGAGCGTTCTCTGGTAATGATCCTCCATATTTTTAGAGACAGGCTCTCCACTTACGTTCAATGGCTGGTCGTCTAAAGTACCACAACAGTGATTCTGCTTTTCCATTTCAATCACACTGCGATCACAAAATTGTCTTACTACACACACTAGTTTCTTAAATTTATACCAGCAGAGCACAACAATTAGATTTCAACCAGGTTTCTCCAAATGATTTAATACTTGACCCCAGTGATGAAGCATTAGTTTACTTAGAGATCAGCTGGTCATTTAAACAGTGATTATCCCAAGGCTTTACAGCACAGAGAAACAGCAAAAGAATGTAAAAGTTAAATGCTGACATTGCACGCAAAGACCAGTTATGGCCACAAAACAGCCTTTTGAGTTAAATGCACTTTAGCTCACAATAACTGTGTATTCAAAATATCCATGATATTTTAAAGGTGACAAAAGATAAGGTAAGAAACCCGATAAGAAAAAGCTATTCAGTGTCTCCCTCCTCCAGGCTTTGCTAAAACCTGCATTGGCTGGTGCTATAAACTGTTCTCTGCGCCCAAAATAACTTCCTGAGCACCGCTACAAATCACAGTAAATGGTTTTGACTATTACAAGGCTATTATTCGCTCCGCCTCAACCGTTTATTTGGCGTGGAGAGGAACATTTTAACGGCACACACCTTCCGTTCAGGACTAACCAGCAGTCATATTTCACGGTGAAAGAGACTTGGCGGAGGAACTTGCTTTAAAACATTATGCGTCCACACTGCTCGATTAAATGTCAAGACAACCCAGTTCATGAGTTGCAAAGTCAGCTAACTTAACAAGTCATTAACAACTGTCTATTCTACATGCCATGCAATGCTTCAGATAACAAAGTGCTCTGTGTTTCAAAATATATAAAGCTGTGCTTCACTGTAAACTTCTCGTTGCAGTGACACAGACAGAAGCTAACACGAACTACTGATGTCGGAAGTTAGCACCGGTGAAGTAAATAAGGAAATCAAGGAGGAAGTACAAAGTACCTCTCTAAGGCGTTTGTCCTCTTTCATGCTTTCTGTGATGCCTTAAAGCTTCCTACAAAGCCACAAAAAGCTTGGAAGTTTCTTTCTCTTGCTCTTGTTGAGTTGGTAACCAGGAAAGCCTCTGGTTAGCAACGAGACCTGTCAAACAATGGCGGAGCCAAGTACGGCAAGCGGGAGGTCTACACGTGCTTTTCGTTGACGTTTAGTATTTCGGATGGTTTCGTTTTGTCGCCGAGTGTCAGGGGAGCATGTCCGGCCAAAATAAGAGCACAACATGGACATTAAACCCGTTTAAAAGCACCCGGTAATGTATTTCCTTTGGCGAGCTAAGCTTTTCATCAATACTATTTATTAAAGGACTGAAGAAGTTATCTTTATTTCATTGGGGATTTTCACCAAGAAGGCATGCCTTCTCTAATTATATTTGCTTGGGAGTTTAATCACATGAAGAGGAGTTCACATAAACAAAATTAGAATATACAGACATTTGAAGCATACTCATATGTTTTGAATATAAATAAAAAGATTAATTATTCTCTAACAGAATCACACCTAGGCAGATTATAAAATGCTTTGAAGCAACTTTTTGACAATATTAGGACAACTGTTTGTTGTTGCAGTCTTTTTTAAAATTCATTGTTAAATATGAAATTAATTATATATAAGTACTCATCAATTGAAATGTAACCTTGTGGTATTATTAGGCTACAGTTCTACTCATGCTTTAACATGTTTTATCATGTATTTGTTCAGTAATAGAGGACAAGCATATGCAAATAACTTCATTCTTATCTATAGGTTATATCACTTTGCATATTGTGTTATGACCCAGGCTGCAATGCATGCTGCAAATTATTACAGGCAGAAATTCAAGAATGCAGTGCATTTTTATTTATTTATTTCTGGTTTGGTTTTTGTTATACAGAGCTTTAAGATATCAGTGTGTAGATTTATTGTAAATTCCTCCAGAAAATATGTAGAATTCCAACCCCCT